>JAVSBV010113707.1:0-20900 GCA_033117975.1 Parotocinclus spilosoma
CTCTCACATTAAACTCATCTTCAGAGCTGATAGAGCTGGATCTCAGAGGGAACCATCCTGGAGAATCAGGAGTGAAGCTGCTCACTGATTTACTGCAGGATCCAAACAATAAACTAAAGAATCTCAGGTGAGTACCATATAGTCCCCTAAAATGTATAGAACCACAGTGAGCTTTAAATTACTTATCTATATCTGCTATCATATTTTAAGGCAGCACCATAAAATAAAGCAAACTTTGCTCACACACTGGACATTGATCTTAATCCAGAGAGTGTTTTAATAAGAATATTTATCTGTGTAATATGTTTATTAGTTCTTTATAAATATAAAAGCATTTTATCCAGCCAACATGACCTATTACCAACAGCAGGAGGTTTTTACATAAACAAAAACATGGAGAGAGTAGAAGTAATTCTAAAGTTATCTATGAATATATTTTTCTCTCTGCAGGTTTCTGAAGAGTGATGAAGCACAAAAAGCCTTTGATCATCTGAAAAGTCTTCTGGATATAAACCCATTACTACAGAAAGAACTGGATCTGAGTGAGAAGATACGAGGAATAGGAAAAGAGCTTTCTGCTTTTCTGCAGGATTCACACTGCAGAACTCAGAAATTATGGTGTGTATGATGTTTTTATTAAACACTTATCAAATCACCAGGTCCATAAAGAGGTTAAGATCAGTGTTATGCTGTAAATGAACGTCCATGAGAATAGCTGGACGTCCTCATGCAGACTCTTATCTAATCTATCCCAGAGTAGCACATACTTTTGTGATTAGATCTGTTTGTGACATTAAGATGAACATTAGAATTGTTTGTGTTTTCAATATTCTGTACAGTACAGTCATGATGTAGAAGTAAATAATAATATCATTCTTTATAATCCACAGCTTAAAGAACAATGGGCTTACAGAGATCGACTGTTCTGCTTTGAGATCATCTTTACATTCCAATCCATCCCACATAAGAGAGCTGGATATGAGTGAGAATCAGCTTCAGAACTCAGGAGTGATGGAACTCTGTCATCTACTGAAAAATCAGGAGTGTAGACTAGAGATACTGCGGTGAGATTCTCTGTAAAATATCCAAATTAATGGTTCAGAACAAAGCATGTACATACAATACACTGCATTATCTAAAGAATGGAGAAACACGTTCAAATGAGAGAGTAACAATTTAATCCAGCACCATCACGTACCTAAAACCAAACAGCATCAGTTACACACTAGGAGTAGAATTAAATGCTGCTTAGAGATTTTTCAGTTTGTTCCTTTTATAAGATAAAACCTTTCAGCCTGTCCAATCATTTAAAGTGTTAAATCTCCTCCAATCACCATAATATAAAGTGGAACATCCAGGAACAACAAGAGCTGAAGATCTTAAAAGAACTGGACCACACAGGATCTTCAGGATCTTCTGACCAAGAAACTTCAGCCAAGTTCAAGTTTATTTATTTATATAGCGCCTTTTACAATGGATCATTGTCTCAAAGCAGCTTCACAATATTACACTGTCCTTAAAGGCCAATCCCAAGTTGAGCAAGCCACAGGCGACAGTGGCAAGGAAAAACTCCCGAAAAAGGTAGGAAGAAACCTTGGGAGGACCGAGACTCAACAGGAGACCCGTCCTCCATGGGTGGCCTAGATGTTAATTAAATAAACAACAAAATAATATTAAATTACTAAAACCAGGTCAGTAAATAAATAACAAATTAATAATAAAAGTTAAATTAGTAACAAAAAAATTTGTGAGAACTCCGGCAGCACTACTATAGCAGCATAACTAAAGGGAGAGAACCAGATTTTAATAGTCTAGATCTAACTAAAAGCCTGAGTAAATAAGAATGTCTTAGGAAAGGAAAAAACTGTACGGTACCTGGCTCAGTTGGGCAACCCATGCCTCTTCTGTTTTTTTTAAACTGGAATACCTGATTTGCCAACAAAAATAAAGGGATCAGGTGGTGCCCCGTTTCATTAATAACTAGCTAAAGTATATGACTTCCATACGTGTAGACATTCCGCTACACCTACAAAGCCAAAAGTGAATATTGGAGGAAATACCACAGCAGTATTGGGGCTGTATAGCAGATCCGACAATTATTTTGATCCTTTCTGTCAGTGCAGTTGACAAAATCTGCCATAAACATAATAAACTTTGTTTTCTCAGCTATTAGCATTTCAGGAGTAAACAGGCAGTGCTGCTAAATCCCGAGTCCTGATTGCTTAGTTAGTAGGGTACTAGTGTGTAAAAACAGTGGCAGTTGCAGAACAAGAGCAGCAGCCTTTGCCATTCAAGGCATATCCAACTGTGCTAACTCCTGGGAATTACAATTGTTCAGTGCTATTTGATTCAAGGTAGATAAACATATACAGTTGTTCATATTGATATAAATGCTTAAATAAAAGCTCCACAAGAACTAATTTGATACATAGCTTCATAACTTTCTCTTGTAGTTTTCAGAACAAAACTGTATAAATGCTCCTACAACAAAAACATTAACTTAGGCTGAAGAGATTTCTCTTAAACAATGTAATAAGTTTATCTGCACAAATGGCACCAGTACCTGTTCATCCCATTGGACCATCCCCAATTACTTACCATGTTGGTATTGTTTTAAAAACTAATTACATTATACCTCCTAATACAGCTCAACACACTTTATTGCTGTTCAGTTAATTGAGTTGGTTAGTAAAACGCTATATTTCAACTTTCCTATGTTACCTTCAACTTGTTCACCTTCTCCGGCCAGTCTGTCAGATGTTGCTGGTCACACCACTGCACTGTAGTGGTGTTTTAGCCATTATTTTGTGCCACCTGGCTGGCTAGGTGGGAAGGCCATTGGCCCTTGAATCAATGCCAATTTAGAGCGACCGAACAACCTAACATGCATGTCTTTGAACTGTGTGAGGAAACAGGAGTATCCAGAGTAAACCCACGCAGACAGGGCGAGGACTTGCAGATTTTACACAGAAAGGACCAAAGCTTCTAAATGTGAGGCAGTGGTAATACCCCATATTACATTAATGATGCCCTATTATCATTTGGACTTGATCTTGGCTTGTTTGAGGATGATCTACAGACTGACTACAGAAATACATTCCTATACATTTTCTATTCCTCTCTTTTTGTTTACATATTCTGCAGTGATGCAGAAGGTGGGAAAGGTAACATCATGGTAAATGTAATATGTAATTGAAAGTTCTAAAATTCTCCTTTCCCCAAAATTAAAACTTGGGTGTGGCTGATATCAGTAAAGTGCAAAATACAAGTTGTATTTGTAATGCTGAAAATAAATAGTAAAAAGGAAGGATGATGGTTAGTTCTCCATCACCTATCCCAAGACAACACAGGATGTAAGCATGCCCTGGATGGGATTGCAGTCAGTTGTAGGGTTCAGGGTCACTGTTAATTGATGAACTCATGACTAGCCTTTCCCACAGACACAACTAATTATGTATGTCAGTGATGCAAAACTTGGCCATAAATGTATATTTAGTAATTTTTTAAACAGCCTTATCCAAAACTGATACTCTTATAACCCAATAAATTGCTTTTAATGGCCTTGCCTGAGGGTGCAACAATGTTAGAACTGGGATAGCTGGGATTTTGAACTCAGGTCCTTAACCACTGACACCACAGATATATTATCAGATATACTTTTTACCTTTAATTATTCAGCAAATGCCCCAAAGGTTAAAATGTATGGGTCTTTCTACAACCCTTAATCATAAAAAGTAGGGACAATTTGGAAAATACAATTTACAACACATACAAAATATTCAAACCCCTTTGAGGAAGACAATTTTTAAACATTCAGTCATTTTCTCTTGCATTTGATGAGAAACTGGAGATCCTCTCCCAAACTGCCCAAATACTCAGGCATTTGTGTATACTCCTTTGTACCAAATCATGATTTTTTAACCTCTGTAACCTCTGTAACAGCTCTAAATTGCACACACTACATTTATTCTACAATCTTTTTCATTTTTTTATTTATTATATTTATTTTCCATACTGCCCAATCTTTTTCTGTATTCTTGTGGTCCACATCTCCCTCCACCCCAAGACACACATGCACGCACGCACGCGCATACACACATACACACATCCACTCACACGCGCTCCCAACAACCATATCACACCATACTGACATTCTGAACTAATGAGTACTTCTCAGTGGAAGGGAAAAGAATACAGTAAGGTTGTTTATTTATTTTTGCTGACATTTTTGTAAATGCCAGACTTCTGGATGGTTGCAGCACTGACTAATTCATGATATGCTAATTTCAACTTTCACAACACTACAAATTAGCCATTAAATATCATGTGCCTTGTAATTACATACAAAGGCATTCATGTGCAAAGGACACTAAATTAATCTTTAGCAATTATTTAGCCAATCAATGATACAGTCTTATGCGAAATTGTGAACCCTGGTTACATTGTAATATGTTTTTATATACAAAATTATATTCTATATAAAATAGTTATTGATTTTTACCTGATACTGTATTATTTCTTTCTTTAGCGTATCATTAAAAAAATATATAAAAAATATAATTAATTTTTCCACTTTTGAAAACACTAGTTTATTATTCTAAAGCTGCCCAATCTACTTGACAAATTGTTTGTTTTTGCTCTTCAATATTTAAATAAGGTAATGCAAAAGTGTTGATGCACGTTGATGAACTTTTTCTTGATTGAGATACTGGTTACCAATTGTGTTACTTTGTACCTGGATTCTGATCCTGCTTTTCTCCTTCGGAACTGTTTGATGATCGCCTTTTACAAGTTTGCCTTTTGATTTTGCAATGAATACCTGTAATTGCTTCCTACACCGCCCTTGTGTGTTTACACACTGAACATAAAGTGACTTTTAAAAAACTAATTTAGGTTTAATTACAGATTTACTATTGTATAAAATCAGTAAATAAAGCATTGCAGCAATACAAACTTGAGATTATAAATAATAAATTATTATAAATTACAGATCATAAATGCATGAACCAGTGAACCATCTTAAAAAGAAAGGTTATTTCTAAGTTTTGCAATATAGCTTAACTGAAAGAAAGCAATTTGTGTCATGTTGCTAATGTGCCCATTAAGGGAGAGATCTGAGTCGTTTTTTACAGTTGGACTTCTCAAAAACAAATATTTTTCTAAATAAAATAAAAGATTGGGGACATCATTTTTAATGAGCAGTGTAATAAAACCTCAGTTTAATCTGAGTTAAAAAAAAAAGGAAAATTAATTATATCCAATATTTTACTTTCTTAACACAATCCGCCTTTTTGCTGATTGTTTAAATTGATTGATTGATTAATTGATTGATTGCATACCGTAATTTGGATCAGCTGATATGTACAGCTGCATATCATCTGCACAGCAGTGAAAACTAATGACATGTGAATCCATAATATTTCATAAAAAGCATTACTTTGAAGGTAACAGCAGAGGTGCTAAGAGAGAGCTTTTTTGGAGAGGAAGGGTAGATTTAAAATTGGTCTAAAATTGGCCAGCACACAAGGGTCAAGGTTCAGTTTTGCAATCAGTGGTGCAAAACGAGATGAACAGGGACCACTTGTACCCGAGACACAGAAAAAAAGCACTGGGCTAAGCAGGGACTGTATTCAGAAGTATCAGGGGATACTGGAGTGGTGATAGAAGCATTTATGAGCAGTAGAACTTCTGGAACATTATCAGGAACATCAAGGACAAGTGTAGTGACATCAGTAGACACGTGGCTGATCATGAAGACATGAGAGTTGCCTACTGCCTGGCCAGATTAAGGAGCACTGGAGACAACCAGGGTGAGGTTGGAATAATCAGGGATCACTGGAGTGACTTCAGGAGACTCACAGACTAGTGGAGTGTCATCAGCAGAGATGAGGATCACTTGGATGACCAAGTGAGAGTCAGGTTTTGCAGGTCTTGCAAAGATGGGAGAATCAGGACACTCTGTAACAAATTGAGGAGATTTCAATTCATATCAGACTAAGTGGATATGTCAGTCAAATTGGGGATTGCGAGGGTGATGTCAGGAGAATTAGTACAGACAAGGGCCACAAGTCACATGTGACAAAGCAGAATGTGTGGGGTACTGCAGACAACAAAGCGTTTACATGCACTTAATAATCCAATGCTGGAAGATGCCTTTCACACATGTTCCGTGACCTACCTACGGCTCATCATCTCCCCCCTAGGTGTGGCCATGGATGACACTAAGGTCGCCTGGCCTTGCCCAAAGACTGTTAATGTCCTCCAACTCTTCCTGGGATTTGCAAATTTCTATTATCGCTTCATCTGGAGATTTAGCCAGATCGTTGCCCCTCTCACAGAACTCCCTACGGCGTTCAAGACAGCTGAGTTACTTTTTCAATGGGTCTTCACTTAAAAAAATTCACATGGACCGAGGACCCCAGTTCACCTTGGCGGTCTGAGCAGCTTTCCTTAAAAAGTTGGGGGCGCATGTTCGGGTTATTACCCCCAGTCCAGTGGCCAGCATGAGAGGGTGAGCCAGGAGCTGGGCAAGTTTCTCCAGTTGTACTGCACCAAGAACCCGGCTGAAGGGTCCCGCTTCTTTCTCTTGCACATACATGCTCACCTTCACCTACTTATTAACCATACACACCTAGAGCTAATTTCACCTGCTAATTGCACACCATATATATATTGCACATTTGTACTCACTTTTTTGCTAAGTCTTGTGGCTTTCTGTGTTCTAAGTGCCTAATTATATGTCTGATTATCGCTCTCTTACCGTTGCTGACCAGTTTCTCGCCTCTCGTTTTGCCCTCTGGATTTGTTGCTGTGTTATTCCATTTTCTACATTTCAACCATCCGACTGTTTTTTGCCTTCTGTTTTTAAATAAATATGTCTGATTCACCCGACACGCTGCGTGTGGCTTTAGTGGCGTTACAATTTACCCCACAAGGAGGAATGTAGAACTTTAGAAAGAAACAAACTAAAAAAAATAACTGAAACGTAAACATGACATTTATTAGAGATTTGTAGGACCATCTTAGACCTAAATTGCAGATGCCATTTTTGTCATCTCATTCCTGCTAGACACCATTTTGGAGCTGCCCACCTTTCTAAATGTGGTGGACATGACCAGTGTTTGGTTTCAAATGCTCAAAGTAAGCTATTATGCGGTGATAGGCCTATATTCCAATATTTCATAGTTATAAAACTAAACATTTTACTGCCATTTTGGGATATTTGTATCCATTGTGGTTTGTATCAAAATGTTTACACCAGTTTTTACCAATTGTGGAACTGCGGTAGCCTAGCGGTTAAGGTACTGGACTCTGGACCTGAATGAACCTAATGGTCCTGGGTTCAAACCCAACCTCTGTCAAGCTGCCACAAGTCCTTAAGCAAGACCCTTAAATCACCATTGCTTGGATTGTAAGTCACCCTGGATAAGGGTGTCTGCTAAATACCATAAATTTAAAATTAAATAGCTGGGATATTTCAGAAAACTAGTATGGTGATCTGTACTTCTGAGAAATCATAAAGGTCATGTTAAGCTAAAGGTCTTTTTATTTCCTGAGTGTAATTATTCAGCAATTCATTGCAGTGGCGGATGCTGGTCTTTTAAGGAGGGGAAGCTCAACTTCGGCCTACATCATAAAACGTGTCGGTTTATTCATACGTAAATTCTACTCTCCATTATTTTTCAAGATAATGATCTGTGACCCTGTCGTACCAACAAAGCGTCTTTTCCAGGGACTTGACTAGTGTCCTCTCAACTCAGAACAGAATGAAAATATAAAAAAAATAAAAAAAATTAAATGCTTCCAAGGATGTTTACACCAAAAGATCGCTGATTCGCTCATTTCGCTGTCAATCAAAAAGGGTTTCAGCCTCAGACAGATCATCCAATCATCATGCAGAAGCTGAGCGTCCAGGCCAGTCGAGGCCAGCACACTGCCCCATAGACCCCCAGAGACACTGAGCGTCCGATGGGCGGGACAAAGCCCAGCATTTATCCAATGGCTCATCTCGTTTCGCTGCATTTTTTGCTTTGCTATTGAACTCTGAAGACGCTCAGCGTCCACACTGTTTAAAGCACTTTGAAACTGCGGGAATGAGTGAGAGGAAAGCTGCGTCGTTACCAGTGATAAGAAGCTGATTCTGAACAAAGAATGCTTATGTTCCTATAAACTTTAGTTTCATATTAGAATTTTTTAAAATTTCTTTCCAAGATATAATTTTTTTTGTTGCTGTTTTCTTAGTTATTTTTATTATAAAGAATTCTATCTATCTAATTCTTTTTATTTCAGCTTAATTCTAGAAAAAAATATATATATATATACTTTTAAATGTTTTACATTTAATTTATTCTATACAATGCAGCAGCACAGTGACTAACGTTAAATGTGTAAATTTCTCAAGATTAATATTATAAGATTTTTTTAAACAATATAATACAACAATAATATAATAATTTCATATAATTTTAAATAAATAATACCAATTTAAAAAATAAATAAAAAGATTTGAGACAAAACGTTTCTTTAAAGAGACAAAAATATATATCTGTTGTTCCTCATTTTTAAACTTTTTTTTTTTTCATCCCCCTATTATTCATTATTTTTTAAAATCATAACATATTCAAAATGACTACTCACCAGAACTGTAGATCCAGCTGGGGGCCTCTGGAAGCAGGACGCCTTGAGTTTTGGGTCAGTCCCGGGGCAGCTGCTATAAGCAGGGTTGGGTGTGGGGTAGTTCAGGGTATTTTTGGCGTTGGTGGGGGTCCATCTGCCCTCAATGGGGCAGGTCGGAGAGTCTTGAGACGTGTTGTTACTGTTTTGAGACTCCAACTGACCCTCTGAAGGACTGTTGTTTTTGTTCCTCCGTATTTCATCCAGCAGTCGCTTTTTCTCTTGTTTAGGGATACGTCCATAACGAACCGCTAGAAATGAAGAGAAAGAAGTCTTTAAGAAGAGTTTATAATGGATGTGTCCCAATACTTTTACCCATATAAACATCAGTGATTGACAGGAAGATCCAAAAAAGGTTCAGCAAAATTCATATCAACCTGCCAGTGAAAGAAAAACAGGACAAGGCTTCAGAGGTTTAACCCCAATGCTGGTCGATCTGCTTCTAAGATGTCAGGAAAGTCCGGTAACATCCTCGTAACAACGAGGAAACGGGGTTTAAAATGTAACCAGCAACCTGTCCTGAGCCATTCAGGACATTCTGTTCTGTACTCAGGACAATTATCTTTTTCATTTGATTATTTTTTCGACTTGCATACACCCGCAGGCCTCGTTTAATGTTTATGACATTTTATTTAGTTTTTTAACATATTACATTAGATTTTGTTTTTAATTTCATACTACTGTATGTTAACAACATTTCATTTAGTCTATATTAACTTTTCAAAATAAACACATCAAATTTATTCCTCAGAATGTTTTTATTTAGAGATTTTTTTAATAAACTCCTCACATTTCTAACACACCCAGCACATCCACTACGAGAACAGGTTGTTCCCTTATCATCTAATCCACCCCAGCAGGTGTTTATCTAACTTTGGGTGTGGTATTGTTCTTGTAATGTTTCTAAGTTAAAGGTAAGCGCTGCAGGGTGGATGTTTATTTTTAAATCTACATTATCAGCCGTCAGACGGGGAAGGACTGGAATGTTTTATCTGAGCTCAGCTCATAATGACGAGCAATGAACATCAAAAGAATCTGATCGTTACTGATAATCAAGAGTGAATTCTCTGAAAATAGCTAAATCATAGACCATAAATAGATCATAAATCAAGACCTATATAAAAAATAAATAAATAAATTCAATAATTATACAATAAATGTATATAAACAGAAATAACAAATAAATAAAAAAAATATGTAAATAAATTAAAATATTTAAAAAATATAAATATTTGTAATAATATAAACAATAAGAAAATCCATAAATCAAATAATAACTATACAACAAATGTATATAAATATTATATGAATAAATACATTTAAATAATATACAAATATAAATAGTATATCATATATAATAATATAAATTAGATTTATTTCAATATTATTTACAATTTTTATAATATAAACAATAAGTATAAAAAAAACCAATAAATTAAATAATAAATATACAACACATGTATATTAAATATATGAATAAATACATTCAAATAATATAAAAAATATTAATAGTATATATAATTATATAAATTAGATTTATATCAATATTAATTATTTACATTTTTTAAATCTAAACTAAGTATATACAATTATTATATAATATACAAATGATATACAAAAAATGTATATAAATAACAAATGAATAAATATATAAATCAAATAAATATTATACAATACATAAATATTACTTTTTTATAATTTCATGATATAAATAAGTATATACAGAATAATGTTGTTGAAATTATACATTTAAATAATATTTATACAATCATATTAATATAAATAAAATAAGTTAAATATATAAATAATATAAATTATTAATATATAAATAATATTTTAATATTAATACAAATATAATATACATATAAAATGAATGTGGCATTACATATAATATATCAAATGTGCTAAAGCTATTAACTATGTTATTTACTTATTTTATCAACTTACTAATATTTAATTATTTGTACTATTAAACACAGCTATTATAAATTAACACATTTAAATAATTGACAAATAAAGTAAATATCAAACTAATGACAAATATATAAATAATCAATATAAATAATTAATCAATTTGGTTTTTTTTAAAACTATTAATTAATTAATAGTTTGGGGATCAAACCTGGGATGCTGCAGCTGTGCTACTGCCCTTTATAATAATATAATAAAGTAAAGTAATATAACTGCAGGGCAGAGACACAAGAAGATAAATTAAACATTTTACTACCAAAAATAAAAATAAATTATTAATTATGTATAAAAGTTGGATTCTCTTTGTTTGTTTAGTTTTTAATCCTCATTAATAAAAGCTTTACACTAATTAAAGGTTGTGTTGTTGTTTTTAAACAAGAATAAATGGTACCGTCTCTGGACATGCCGATGGAGAGACACTTTTTGAATCGACAATGCTGACAGCGGTTCCGGTTTATCCTGATGATCAGACAGCTCTCGTTCTTCACACACATCTTATAGTTGATATTCTGCTGGATGCTGCGCCGGAAAAAACCCTGAGAAAATAAACCCCAATTAAATATTCATGTTTAAAAATATTATCCTTCCTTAGGAAAAAAATCCAAAACGTGACTGTAACTTCTTTAAAACATTGCATAAAAATTAGACAAACACTAAATGTAAAAAGAAGACTGCTGAAATATCATCATATAATAAAAAAAATAAATAAAATAAAAAAAACATGATTTTTGTACCTTACACCCCTCACATGCATGAACCCCGTAGTGGAATCCTGACGCCACGTCACCACAAACCTGACAGAGTAGCACAACTCCATCTGCTTCTACACACACCAGTAATAAACTACAGTTAATTGACCTACGCAGCTTAAACACATATTTACATTAATTCTTAAAGCAATTTTAAAAAAGAATATAATTTGCGGGTTTTTATTGTAATAACTTATTTATTGTATTGTCAAAGAAAACATCTAATTATATCTAAGTGTGTCTGTGTTAGTATGCATGTGTCTGTTAGTGTGTGTCTGTGTGTTGATGTTAGTGTATGTGCTAGCGTGTGTGTTTTTGTGTATGTTAGTGTGTGTATGTGTTAGTGTGTATGTGCTATAGTGTGTGTTGATGTTAGTGTATGTGTTAGCGTGTGTGTTTTGTGTATGTTAGTGTGTGTATGTGTTAGTGTGTGTATGTGGTAGTGTGTATGTGCTATAGTGTGTGTTGATGTTAGTGTATGTGCAAGCGTGTGTGTTTTTGTGCATGTTAGTGTGTGTGTGGTAGTGTATGTGTTAGTGTGTGTGTCTGTTAGTGTATATGCTAGTGTGTGTATGTGTTAGTGTGTGTCTGTTAGTGTATGTTGTAGTGTGTGTGTATGTGTTAGTGTTTGTGTATTTGTGTGAGTGTGTGTGTGTTAGTGTGTGTGTCTGTTAGTACATGTGCTTGTGTGTGTGTGTGTGTGTGTGTGTCTGTTAGTGTATATTCTAATGTGTGTATGTGTTAGTGTATGTTCTTGAGTCTGTTTGTGTATGTGCTAGTGTGTGTGTGTATGTGCTAGTGTGTGTGTCTGTTAGTGTATATTCTAATGTGTGTATGTGTTAGTGTGTATGTGTCTGTGTTAGCGTGTGTATGTTATGTGTGTGAGTGCGTGTGTTAGTATGCGTGTGTGTGTGTGAGATAGTGTGTGTGTTAGTATGCTAGTGAGTGTTAGTATGTTAGGCTGTATGTGTGTTAGTGTGTGTGTGTATATATATGTGTATGTTCTAGTGTGTGTGTATGTGTTAGTATGTGTTAGTGTGTGTATGCGTGCATGTTAGTATGATAGTGTGTGTTAGTATGTGTGTTAGTATGTTAGTGAGTGTTACTATGATAGGCTGTGTGTATATGTGCATGTTCTAGTGTTTGTGTATGTGTTAGCGTGTGTATGTTATGTGTGTGTGCGTGCGTGTTAGTATGTTAGTGTGTGTGTGTTATTGTGTTAGTATGCCTGTGTGTGTGTGTGTGTGTGTGTGTATGTTAGTGAGTGTTAGTATGTTAGGCTGTATGTATGTTAGTGTGTGTGTGTGTGTATATATGTGTATGTTCTAGTGTGTGTGTATGTGTATGTGTTATTGTGTTAGTATGCGAGTGTGTGTGTGATAGTGTGTGTGTTAGTATGTTAGTGAGTGTTGCTATGTTAGGCTGTATGTGTGTTAGTATGTGTATTTGTGTATGTTCTAGTGTGTGTGTGTATGTGTCGGTGTTAGCATGTGTATGTGTTAGCGTGTGTGCGTGCGTGTTAGTATGTTAGTGTGGGTGTGTTATTGTGTTAGTATGCTTGTGTGTGTGAGTGTGTTAGTATGTTAGTGAGTTTTAGTATGTTAGGCTGTATGTGTGTTAGTGTGTGTGTGTGTATATGTGTATGTTCTAGTGTGTGTGTATGTGTTAGTATGTGTATGTGTTATTGTGTTAGTATGCGAGTGTGTGTGAGTGTGTGAGATAGTGTGTGTGTTAGTATGTTAGTGAGTGTTAATCTGTTAGGCTGTATGTGTGTTAGTATGTGTATTTGTGTTAGAGTTTTTACCGGTGAAAGGAGCACAGGGCTTCCTGTTAGTGGGCGGGGCCGATGCTGAGACTGAGGGGACGTTGCGTGGTTGGAAGGTGAGTTTAGGAGATGGGGGGGTGGTGCAGGTGGTCACTCTGTGGTGGAGGTACAAACGGTCACTAGAGGAGGGGGAGGGGCAGGGTGAGGAGGTCTCTGGAGATGAAGGGCGAGAGGAAGAGGATGGAGAGATGGTCTGGTATCCACTAGATGGACTGTTAGGACTGGAACTGAAACCAGCGAATAAAATCACTCCTGGTCCTATACAAAAAATAATAGTTCCCAGCTGTTAAGTGTGTTGTTTGTGCCTTAAATGAAAAAGTTATTATTCCCTGAAAACATTGCTTTTATGGTCAGCACAATTATATTTTGAAATGCATTTATTTTTAAGAATATTCACGATATTTCAAGAGACTTCAAGAAGCTTCTGGAATTGTGAGAACTATGAAGAGGTTCCTAGAACTATCCAGAATTATCTAGAACTTTCTGGGACTGTACAGAATTGTACGTAGCTGTATAAATACAGTTATAAAGGGCCACTATAGCCCTTCCTGAGATACGGAGAGACAGGATCTACTTGATTGGAATTGCATAGTAAGTGGGCAACGGCCATCACAGACAAGGGGAATTGACCTAGACAAGACAGGTGTGAATTTAAGATCTATTCAGATTCTGATAATGACAGTATTCACACTTTACCCCACACCCATTACAGGAGGAGCTTGGGAAGGACCACTACTTTCAAATGTATATATTGTGTGTTATTCTGGTACTGGGTGATCAGTCTTGCTCCACTGAATCCTCAGTACACTCTTGTACTTTGATCCTGCATGGAATAAAGATTGACCATTTTTATCAAGTTTGGAGAGACGTCCTTTTTGCAACTCAGTCAATTTAGATGGCATCAAGAGGTTGCATACATCCAGCAGACACATTTTGCTACGCATGTGGCCAGTTTATAAAGACAAGAGTGAAAAAGTACTCTGTGAAAGCACCTGCTAAGTTGTGAGAGGCCTACAAAGCATACTTCAGCATGCCTGTTGGTAACCAAGACCAAGAATTGTTGGTGTCCTTGCAGACACAGGCACCCAGTATGGTTTTCTGGCCTTGACCCTTACGCACAGATTCTTCCAGATTCTCTAAATCTTTTTTATAATATTATGCAATGTAGATGATATGTTCTAACTCCTTGCAATTGTACACTGTTAAAACTCCTTTCTGATATCGCTTTACTATTTGTCAGCGATGCTCTTTTTATACCCAGTAATGTTAATGACCTATTGCCAATTGACCTAATGAGTTGCAATCTGGTCCTTTTTTGTACAGTTAACTTTTCCAGCCCCAACTTTTTTGAGATGTGTTGCTGTAACAAAATTTCAAATGAGCCAATATTTAGCAAGCAATCTCATAATGTCTCACTTTTTGTCTCACATTTGTTATGTTGTCTATGTTCTATTGTGAATACAATATCAGGTTTTGAGATTTGTAAATTATTGCATTCCGTTTTTTTATTTATAGTTTGTACTTTGTCCCAACTTTTTTGGAATTGGGTTTGTATTCAGATAGCAGAAAAATAGCTTTAACGTTGTCTGAAAGTAAATATCTTATGTTGATATTAAATAACTCAAATATATGGGACATATTGTCTCATACATCTAGATGTACATGCAATATAATGTCAACTTAGTTAACACCAGTACACTACAGTATCCCATGTAGCATTGTGAAGTACAGTATGTAATATGTTGTTCCAACGACAACTGCAAATGTCTAAAAAAAAAATTATCAAACACCCGTGAAGGCAGAAATAAAAACCTCCAAGTGTTTTTGTAGACAGTATTTGTATATTATTATTATATTTCTTGAAATAGTTTACATTTGATTTGGAAGTATGATAGTTCCTTTTGATTATCTTCAAAATGGATCCTCATCATACTTCAGCACATCCATTCATCTGACTTACACAATATTTCAAATGACAATGGCTGCCACACAAGCACATAGCTTAACAGATCCTCCATGATCAACACCAAGCGTTCTTTTTTTGAAACACTACTTTCAAATATACATTTAGTGTTCAAACCAAAGGCTTCAGATTTGTCTAATGATCTGATCAGAGGACTAAATGTTTAAATGCTACTAATACTAATGCTATTATAAAGGAATTGTCAGTCAGTCACATACAAAACTAAAAACTATTATTGTGTTTTCACTAATGCTCTAGTGCTTAGAACACCTACATCTTAGAACACCATATACACAATTCATATATAGTTTAGCATTATTTCCACAGTAACCTTAATTATAGTTTCAATGTCCAATGTTTGCATCAGTAGTTACGTATTTTAGCAACAGAGATCTCTAATGAGAGTTTAGCATCCCAAAATGCTGATGACGAGCATTACTTGCTAGCTACATCACCCTGGTAGCTCCAATGTTAAACTAAGGAACTAAATTGTCACTCATATGAGTATACAAATATAGCACACTCTTCATACAAGAGCAACCCTTGTTTACAGTAGGAGTAAGGAAGTGCTGAATGCTATGTAGATCTACCTAAAAAATATATAGTATACTCCAAAGAATGTTCAATAAATGAGAACGCTTGATAATATGACAGAGGAACTCACTCTGGTGTTTTGACCAACAGTTTTCTGATGAAATGCACTGCTAGTTCAGACACACGTGAGAAGGCTTCCTTGCTGTAGTCCACGTTCACCTGAGAGACGTTCAGAAACGTCTGCTGTTTGTCCTCACCAGAAAATGGAGACTCCCCTGTGATCAGCATGTAAGTGATCACACCAATACTCCTGAATCACAAAGGCAATCACATTTTAGATAGTAGGCAACAACACAGCATTCTGTTGTGTCTAGGATTTCCTCATCAAAACCTCTCCAAATGGCCATACTCAGACATTTTGATTTCATGACTGATCTCACCATGGGTAGGATAATTTATTAGCATAAACAAATACAAATGTATGGAACTCAAATGTAAATGATGTGAACTTATATAATGTGGAAACTACCAAGTACTTCACAATATGCAAAAGGATAAGCACAGTAGGATCTGGCATCCATTTTCAGACATAATCCTAGCCACATTACCAGGCTAAAACTTACCAGAGATCTGTAGCTGTGGTGATGGGCTCATAATTCAGGATCTCTGGAGCTAAATGTGAAAATAAACACACAATCGTATTGCTAGCTAGAAACATAACAGGAAGCATGGGCAGCAAAATGAGACCACCCTTTAAATTATATAATTTCCAATCAAAAGAGACATATCTAAAAATACATAAAGTGATGAAATCAAGCTAAAAACGAGATACAACTTTTCTATAGAGCTAAAGAAAATCTAATGATTGCTGATCCTCAACAGAAGCCCAATACTATGGATCTTAAAGGATGTGTAGCTGTCACTAAGTTATTATGGTACTAAGAAAAGGAAAAATGGGACAGAAGAAATGCGGTAGACATACAAAGAAAGTGGAAGAAGCTTTGAAACATAACCCAAGCATACCAGACAATGAGTAAGTTTGGGTATATAAAATAACGTGCGTTTGGTGACTTGTTTTTTTTAAGTAATCATAAATGGTAGTGGTCACAAATTGTGTCTGACAGGGATACCGATTTTACAGAAAGGTGACTTCAAGCCCAAATCTGGAAGACTGCTTGTTTGTTTCTGTGATTTTCTCAGAACAATAGACTAGACATCCCACAGTCCAGACATTAACATCCATGTTTAAAATGAAAACATAAATGTACCTAATAATGCCCAATGACATAATAATGACAATGACCAATTTTACTGATTGCCAATTTCTTTGAAAAACAGAAAGCAAGGTTCTTGAAAGAACAGAAGATGTAACAAAGGCAAAAGTTTCACACAACCTATTAAATTAAGTTGTTAGGGTGTTAAACATATTTTCTGTTTCCTTCCTGCCACTAAAAAGTTTAAAAACTCATACATGATTGCAGTTTTTGTAAGTTATTACTTAATGGTCTTTTGCACAGTATTATATGACATGTGTGACCCCAAGTATTTTTCCTGAAACACCCAGGTTTTTTCATTTTCTATTAAGATAAGAATAAACAAGATAATGTATACTACATCACATTTAGTAAAATGTATCTTTTTTTTTTTTTTTTTTTTTTTTTACAAAAGTGAATACTGTCATATTCTGGCCATAACTGTATTAGCAACACAACAATCCATTGTAGCAGACCTTAGACATCTTCAAAAGTGCAGAAATAAGGAATTAATTATTTAAAAAAGTAACATCAAGCTCTGATTCTCAGTTGATCTTCTGTGGAAGGCAGAACATACCTACATACTCGGGGGTACCCAAGATTTCTCGCAGCTCTCCAGCAGAACCAAGCCGGCGTGCCAGTCCAAAATCCACAATCTTAATGTCACCCAGAGGACTTAAACTGGTCAGTAGAATGTTCTGAGGCTGAAATGCAATGAAAATCCAACATCAGCTTCACATCTCTTGGAGGGTCACATACCCAGGGTTGCAGGTAAATATGTGCATTCAGTCTTGGTACTGAATTTAAGAAGACTCTGCTTTGAAGTGGTAGAATATTTCCTGGAAAGTTGCCTTTGGGGCAGTTTACTGACATCAGCCTCAGTCTAGTCATTTGAAGCTTTCCCAAGTCCCTACCCCATTTTCCACTTCAGCTTTCCTATAACATTCTTTGATAAACCAGCTTATAGCTTTTGCAGCTTACTCTCCTTGTGAAAGGCGACAAGGATCGTCATCTGGATAACTGTCAAATCAACTGTCTTCTTCATGACTATAGTTATGTGTTCTGAACTACACCGAGAAATGCGTGGTATTTATACTGTTTGAAGTTACTCCAACACCAAATTACATATTACAATAATATGATGTACTATGTTGATTTTTACAATTCATAACAATTACACTAAAATAGAAAAATGTTTGAAATGTATTTCACTTCACATATAATGATTAAAATTTATGGTGGTATACCATTTTGAATTAAATTGAAAAAACAATTAGCTTGATATTTTATAATATTCCAGTTTTTTTAGAAACGCCAGTATGTCAAGTTTGGTGAGTTTTCAAATTGATGGGACTGGGGTGCATGTGCGATGAAGACAAGGTCTAAGTCTACAGATCAGATAAAGAACATGCGCAAAGTTTTTATAATTGGTCTTTAGGTAACTTACATACTGAGGGCCCAATTGCAGCCGTATATTCTCTAATGAACGTACACAGGCTTATCTGCACAAGTTTTGGACAGAAAGCTTCAAGCATCAGCCAAATGTCTTTACGTAGCACATTTACATGCCACTGATGGCATGATTTTATTAATATCCCACAGATGGTGCCACCATATTCCAGTCTACAGCCACCAAAGTCTCTATATACACTGCTCACAAAAATTTGTTTATATTTCAAAATGAAAATTACCGGGTTACCAGCTGTAAAATGGTGCCTAGCAGGATCACTGGCAAGCAGGCACACCAAAGCAAAACTCACATTTCTTGGGTGTGCTTGACAGTGTTGCGAACTCTGGGTTTAAAGTGTCTACCATGTCTAAAGTGTTAGGATGTCCGTCATATATGCTAAATAAATGGAGGGAGCCCTGAAACCCAACTAATTCAGATCCCTTGGCATTCCAGAGCTCCATGTGATGTCATATAGCTGTTACAAAACACAATATTTAATGGTTCCATGACATGCAGTTTTTTATGCTTTGTATATGCCCTAATATTGTACCTGAAGTCTCTTTCCCTAAATACATCATTGGTGCCGAATTATATCCACTTTTATATCTCAAAATTAGCTTTCCTAAGCTTTCATTTAGATCTGTCATTTCTGTGTCTGTAGCTTTAAATAATAATGAGGAAGAAAGAGGCGGGGTGAGGTGAAGGGTAGGGGAGTGGCCTTAAAATGAGCTAAAGTTTACAGTTGTTGTATTGGGATGGCTAGTAGACACACAGTTGTTTCAGTTTTCCAGTTTTACCCAGAATCTGACCCAGAATCAGGACGTCACCGAAAAGCTAGTTTAAAATATTGAGTCTGGATACTGCACTTTAGTTGATTTGTTTATGCATGTTCTTACAGTTATCATGTAGCTAACACTGGCCTTCGTTGTTGGCTTTTCATGTTACTCTTGTTTCATTTGCTATCGTTCTAGAGCTGTATTAGAATTTGTATCAGGCATATCATTAGACTATTTAAAAAGACAGGCACACACAATTGGGGGCTTCTGGGTTTTGAATCAGTGCGGTGATATGCTAGAAGCTGTCGGTGGACCTGTACCAATAACTGTTTATCCGATCAATTTTTATCATGTTTGACTTTTAACTTGTTATTGGATTTTAATCTTTTAACCTTAGTGCTCGGTGTCTTATTGAAGTTGCACCTGAAACTAGTAATCCAAAATGGTGACTGTTCAACTAAAGAGAGGGTAAGGGTTGACCCGTGAGGGGTGGTGCCTCTTAATGTGGCATAAGATCTATAAGCAGGTGATGGGTTTGAGTGTTTGTCTTGAAGGAACATAAATAACACAACATGCATATACTGTTGTGGGCTGATCATGATATTACCATGTCCTATACATTAGTTGAAATACAATTATAATAACATAAGTAGGACAGAATCTTTTACCATGCAAGACATTTAAGATCTGACAAAATAGTACTACATACTATGTTCCAGATATCACAAATCAGATATCTGTCTGCTTTAATGATAAAGTGATTATTTTATAATATTATTTCCATTACACTTTCTGAATATGCACTTAAGTCAGCATAAAAACTAAAGCGAAAGTGTCCTGGCTTTTTATCAGGTTATCGGCTTTATTTACTCAAGCTTGGGCATTTCTTTATTACAACATGTCTCTACTAGTACAAGGTCTCTGATCAAGATTAACAAGATCAAGTTTGCAGGCCTGCATAATCAGAAGGGTGTACTGTATACATCTGCTAGCCTTGGGGATCAGGAATCTACTTCTAACACGTTTACCTAAAATTGTAGATTACTGATGTAGAGTTAGCTGACCTTCAGGTCAAGGTGGACTACGTTGCTCTGGTGCAACAGGTGGACACCCTCGAGAATCTGTCGGACTAATCGAATGATTTGATCCTCAGACAGCAGCTCGTCAGACACACAGTGGTCAAATATCTCTCCACCTGCAGCACTACAGACAGAATAGACATCACACCATAATAAGCTTATAACCACTTCTAAATCAAATGCTCAACTAACATCTCTTCTGGTCACAGGAGTATATTACAAAAGCTGTAACACTCTCACAAACACTCGCGCACGCTCACACGAGCACGCTATGGAAAAAAATGCGCAAAGCATTCAGACCCCCTAAATTAAGTTTGTTTCATTGCAGCCATTTGCAAAAATCAAAAAGGTTCATTTTATTTCTCAATAATGTACTGAGAAATTAATATTGACAGAATAAAATCAGACAGAAAAACTGAAATCATAAATATTCATACCCTTTGCTGTGACACTCATTTTTATCTCACAAGCTGTCCATTTCTTCTTATGCTTCTTGAGATGGTTCTACTCCTTCATTTGAGTCCAGCTGTGTTTAATTTAACTGATTGGACTTGATTAGGAAAGACACACACCTGTATATTTAAGAGCTCACAGCACACAGTGTTTGTCAATGCAAATGAGAAGAAG
>JAVSBV010113713.1:0-20900 GCA_033117975.1 Parotocinclus spilosoma
TACTTCCCGTTTTTGGTGAGTATTCATCCGCCGAGTAAATACGCTATTTACTGTAAATCCTAATATTTTATCATTTATGACATTTCTTTATTGTTAGAATTCATATTTTTTATATTTTTTTAAATAAATTGTGATTTTTTAAATATAAAAGTTCAGCAAAAACCCGAAAATCCGCGCTATATTTTTCCCATTAATGTTTTTTATAAACCTGCGATGCAGCAAGTCCACGAAAGGTGAACAGCGAAGTGGCGAGGGAATCCCCCATAATGAAATATCCCCCAGTTTTTGTGAGCAGTGTATTTTTTAAGAAGAGCTCAGGAAAGCCGAACAGGCAGACACTTATTACTGAGTACACAACCAATCAATGCTCGGCTTGTTTATTGTCGAAATTATAGATTATAAATTAGGTGTGAAATGATATACCATGACATGATGCAAAAATGGGAAAATAATTAATTTTCATTTGTATTTTGCACCACCAGAGCAATTATACATTATTCTAACTTTCATATCCTTTTCATAGTGAGACTTTCTTAGGAGGTTAAAGGGAAGTAAATAGTCGATTTGTTTAAATGTTATACAAAAAAAGTGCAAATTATTTATAATTGTTATTTTTCAGAAATGAAAATGGAATGTTTTATTCGGGGGCCATGGTGGCACAGTGGGTAACACTGTCGAATCACAGCAAGTGTGAGTTTACCTTGGGTACGTCCTCTCACAGTCAAAAGACATGCATGTTAGGTTAACTTGTGTCTCTAAAGTGCCCCTAGTGCATGACTGTGCCCTATAAATGGTTGGTGCTATGCCCAGGGTTGTTCCTGCCTTGTGCCCTGCATGGCTGGCTAAGCACTGGCTTTCCTGATCATGATGAAGCCATTAAGAAAATGAAGTTTTAGTATCCTAACAGTAGTACACTAAATTAAATAAAGCGCCCTTACCTGTAACATAGGTAAGGTCCAAATCAAATCCATCTTTTTGGTACCGTCTTTTGTTCTCAGATACCTTTAAAACCAAACATGAGGACACACTGAACAGTGATCAGAATTACTTTACCAAAGCCGGATGTGTAAAAATCCTGCTCTGCATGCTTTACCATTCTTCTAGTGACCTTCTCGAGTTCCTTCTTCTGGGAAGCCAGTCGGAATATACGCACCAGTATAACTATTCGCAAGGACCTCAGGATGTTCACGAGCCTGTTGAGGGTAGCCAGATAAAATGTGCAAAGATCTAACAGACTTTATACAACACTATATGGCATCAGTGAGGAAGCACTCATGACCATACCTGGGAATATGGCTGGCCTCTGAAAGATCAGAGAAGGTATAGATCATAGTGACCACCAGCGTGATCACCACAATGCACGCATCCACAATGTTCAGCTTGGACCTGAAGTACACTTTAAATCTAAAACACAGAGTAGAGGGTTGCCAAACATTATGATCACACAACTCAAATTATATTGTGGTATTACCTTATAACTTACATAGCAATGCATCAAAATAACTGATGTTAAACGAGTAATTACTGGTGTTAAACTGGTAATCCTTCACCAAGTATCATGCTGGTAAGGTAGGAAAGTGCACTCCACAACATGTGATAAATGTGGATTTATTTAAAAAAGAAAAAAAAAACAAAAGCCAGTATATATGCATTTTAACATTTATGTGTGTGGACAAAACAAATATTACTTTATGTGTAGTTGAAGAAGCCTAAACATGTTTGGTTTTACACATTTGTTGCTTTAGTTTTGCCCTAGAGACAGTAATAATGTTTTTTCATTCTCATGCAATTACATACTACCTAACTCACGACCATCCTAAACACACAAGGTGAGTAAGTTTTTCACAAAAGTAACCACTTTTGTGGTTATAGGTGATACATTCCAGCAGCAGCCGGAGTTTGGCATGTCATCCAGTTTCCAGATGGACGGTCATTAGTTTCTCCAATGCTGGGCTTTGCCTCATATAGCTGATCTGGCATGTGTTCTACTTGCAATGTAGAGGAGTTTTCTATGGGTTTGATGTCTGTTGGTGGGGTTCGGTACTTTGCTTTTTGTATGCCCATGTTTTTTGCTGCTCTATTGTTTGCCAGGAGCCCACACTATCCTGATATCCAGTATAATATGATGTCATAATTCTATTTTTTGAGAGAGTCTACGTTAGTGCATTGCTACATGCACTGCTGGCTCATTCCGCTGTAACATCAGATTTGATCGTTTATAACTTTCTAGGAAACTGTAAAGCACTTGATGATGTCGAACAGGTTCAAAGTCTGCTTCAGGCATACGAATTGATGAAGTTCAACATGTCACTAAAGATACATTTTCTTCATTCCCACCTGGACTTCTTCCCAGAGAACCTCGGTGCTATGAGTGACAAACATGGTGAAAGGTTTCATCAAGACATTGAGAAAGATGGAGAAACGGTATCAGGGCGAGTGGAATCCATCTATGCTTGGTGACTCTTGTTGGATTATCATTCGTGAAGTGTCAGTCAGCGATTACAATCCAAAATCTACTGCAAAACATGTACATTTTGTTTCACAGTGCTAACATTGCTATCACAGTGTATGCTATTAGACACATGACGAAGATTAACGAATATTGATATTTTCTTGCAAACGGTACGTGATACAAATATAATGAAAACATATTTGTGTTCAGCATGTTTAAATCTACTTGTTTCACAAACATTTTTTAGAGGAAACAAAATGTTCATATAAGTTTGTTAACCAGTGTTATTAGAATGTGGTATATCCTTTGCAGCAGGAGGGTGACGATTCAGGCATGCAGTTTAAACAGTCATAAAATTACAGCTATAAACAGTTAGAAAATTATAGCTATTCATCTACTTTGGAACTCAAATCTAAAACCCAGGAAACAAACTCCAGACAGTACCTGCACCTTGGCTAATCAATTACACTTGTAAAAAGAGGCAATCCAGTTTTCTCTGTGAAGTAGTAAACTCTATTGTGTGGACTGTGCACTATCACTTACCCTTCTACATAGATCCTCAGCAGCACATCGATGAGGAAGAAGAAAGAGATGATAAGCGAGATGGTCTCCAGTGTGGTACCAACATTTTCACGGCTTTCTGATGACAACGAGAGGTCGACAATGACCAAGGTGATGTCTACTATAATAAGCACCAGGCCAAAGACACTAGAAGAGAAGTATTGTGTTATCAGCTTAAGTAATAAACAAATACTGGTACTGAAACGACCTAGATCAAGTGATTTACTGTTAAATAATAAAATGTTTTAGTGATGACAGACAGATCGGTCACTTTATTCATCCCACTGGGGAATTCTCAATATACGGAGCATAAACACTCACCGAAAGCCAAAAGACATCACAACAGGAGCTATCCTTTTTCTAACCCGACTGCAAAACAGAGAAAACTGTCAGCAAAGTCTAAAAGTACAATCCGTTTATGTACCATGCACGTTTCAAAAGGATCTTACTTGTACATATTGTCTGGTTCCTCAGTTTCTTCTTTGCCATCATCAATCCGGACTTCAGCCTCTTCCATCACCTTGTTCCTAACCAAATAAAATACAAAAGTGACAGTAGAGTGTGAGAGCACCATTGTTCCTCAAGTTTCTTTGAGATGAACCTGTGCTGAGGACCATAAAGTGTAAAGATTCTCCAACATTCAGATTTTCTACATGTGAAATCATTTTCTACAATTAATTTAGTATCTCCATAAGGTGATTGACCCATCATTCTCTGTTAGGCTGCACAATATACACCATTTACAAAAATTAGGGGATATTTTATTGTGTTTTTTTTAAATATCTCTTAATTTTGGTGAGCAGTGTATCATTTCTTACTAAATGTTGCCTCATAATTAACATTAATAAATAAATAAATAAAATGTATTTCATAAATCAAACTGCTTTCACGTGTGTGCAGCAAATCAATCCAATTTGTTCAAATTTAACAATATTACATAAAGAATTCATAAAAATATGGGCATTTTATCTACATTATGCAGCCATATTGTTTTAAACCCTCCAACTTACAGGCCCCGTAGAATGTTTAAATGTTCCGTTCTGATTTACGTGGCTTTAATCAACTGGATTTACAGCACATGGACAAAAGTATTTGGTCACCCCTCAAATTAGTGAGTTTGCCTATTACAGCCTCATCCATTGCATGCAATATTTAGGTATATAGGTTGTGCTAAAAAGTGACTTTTAGTTACACACAATCCAAATTACCACCAAAAAATGAATAGTAGAACTGCAAACTTTATGATCAAACTGTGAAAGTTCACTTTAAAACTGTCTGACATCAACAAGTATTTCCTTTGTAACCTCACAGTACATTTTCCTTTGGGAAGTGTTGTTGGGGAGTCCACATACTTTTGGCTAGTACATACATACATACACGTACACAGTGACTTTGCGTTGAAAACTATTTTCATTCGATACAAAATCAAATATATTTCAGCAATTAAAGAGAAAAAGGTGCACAGGTGAAGACTGAAGACTCATGATCAGGTTAGGTTTAAGTGATTTACCTAGACGTTCACTCACCCATTAACTTCTTTGGATTCCAACCCGGGGTTAAAATGCACAGTTGTCATTTTAAAAGATATTTTAATGCCTCCTGCTCTGTTCCACGAGAAGAAAAGCAGTTACCAGTAATTAAAGAGATCTCCCGATGCAGAGAGTTTCAATTCTGATGGAAACAGCCAAATCTACCAGCACTACACTGTGTAAACAGAGCATAAATGTGAAATATTTACCCGAAAATAGATTTAAACCAACAAGAACTCTTTTCTTTGGTCCAATCGCTCCCCTGGCCTATTCCAAACAACTGCTAAAGCACTAAAACACTCATTAATAACCCAGCACAGAAAGGCTCACAGTCTAAGAACTGTACACAGTTTAATCATCTGTTTTAACATCGTCGAAACGTTCAAAAGTGCCTCAAATTCGTAAAGTTTTTCTCTAGTTTAAACAAACTAATCAAAGCCAGAGAGCATCCGGTTACAACTCTTTCCTTTTTCACATTCTCTACCCCTTTTTCAGGCTTCGCTTCCCCAAATACAAAACGCACAAAACATGGATTTGTTCACAGCTATCTCTTACCTTATTACTGGTTCTCCTGGTGGCTGTGTGACTGTCCCGTGACCAAGGAAACTGGTCCAAAGGTTTTCCTTCCTCCGTTCAATTTATCCGCCCATTCCTTCTCTCATCTGCCTAGAATCTGTACAAACCCAGCAGAAATGAACTTCCTGAGGAGTGCAGGGTGATCCTTCCCCCCAAAATCCTACTGCAGACCGTTAACCCCAAAACAGGAGTGCACACTCACTCTACTTATTATTTATTACTAATAATCATTTCATATTCTATATAATCATTATTCTCAACACAGTTACTTCGGTTCTGTGCGGAAAATTCAAATGGATTAACGGGGATTTTAAAAAAAGAGCATGTAAACAGTAATGAGGATAATGAATGTTTAGCTCAAAAAGTGGGAGAGTGAGTGTGAGTGTGAGTGTGTGTGTGTGTGTGTGTGTGTGTGTGTGTGTGTGTGTGTGTGTATGAGGGGGCATGTTCGTATTATAATGTGGATAGAAATATTGTTTCACAAGAATGATCACAGAAACTGTAACTTTTATTCTGTGTAGCAGTAATTAGTTACTGTACCTTTTCGTCATTGGGAAGTGATCACAAAGATAATGAGATAACCTAAAATAAAAATAAAAATAAAACAACAGTAGGTGTGCACTCTTCATCTTCACACCGCTCACTTTAAAAGCCAAGGTCTAAAGAAAAACCTGTCCTTTTATCACCTACATCTAGTTCATGTTTGAATGACAGAAAACTAGTACAAGCAAAACCTTGTAAGACCTGCTGGAAAGGCATATTACAACATATTGGTAAGTATTTCAAGTTTAATAAAAGAATCAAAGAAAATAATCACTACTGTACATAGTATTTAATTACTGCTATTGCTTTGTTTATTTTATTGAGAGAGAGAGAGAGAGGTTTATTAA
This sequence comes from Parotocinclus spilosoma, assembly GCA_033117975.1. Lineage (NCBI taxonomy): Eukaryota > Metazoa > Chordata > Actinopteri > Siluriformes > Loricariidae > Parotocinclus > Parotocinclus spilosoma. The sequence continues at coordinate 6,009 of JAVSBV010113713.1, forward strand.
CATTATATCTTGAAAATATCTCGTATACACTTATTAAGATATAGCAAAATTAAAACCAGGTATCTTAATACTTTTGGATATAGCTTGTACTCACTGAAATCAGAATGTTTGTTTCTGATCTAAAGTCTGTACACTGGTTACTCTATTTAATTCTCTGGAAAGAATTAGGAGACGACTGCAAAATGATCAGTTTCTGAGATTTTACTCTTTATAGGTATATGTTTAAGTAAAATGAACATTGTTCTTTTATTTTATAAACTGCTGACAACATGCCTCCGAAATTCCAAGAAAACATTAAAAAAAAATTAGTCTTTTTTAGTATTTTTGCAGAAAATGAGAAATGGTCAAAATAGCGAAAAAGATGCAGTGCTTTCAGATAATGCGAAGAAAACAAGTTCATATTCATTTAGAAACAACAATACTAATGTTTTAACATTAGTTAACGTTAATTAACTTAATTAATTCCTCAGTCCAAACTTTTCTTTTCAACTCGTTTGGCATGGTTAATAGTTATTTTTGTATTCCTATTACTTTTGAGTTATTCCTAGCACTTGTTTTGCCGTCCAGCTTGTCCTATTGCAAGAGTATTGTAAAGACCATAGCAATGTTTTTTATACTTTTCCTTGTTAAATAAGATTTGGTTCAGGTGATCACCTAATCAGAAGCACATTAAAGTAGAATGAAGTATACTTGGGTTGGAATTCAACTGACACTGCCATACATGCTGATTTTTAGAAAACTGTGCAGTGGTTTCTTAATTTTTTCCAAAGCTGTATATTGTCAAAAATCTCAGGACACCCTTTTATTTCAGAAACCAAAGGGAAAATGACATATCTAAATACTTCAGCAATTAATAGGTGAGGGAGTCTATCTTTTAGGTTATGTCCTGAACATGTCCGAGATCTCTTGTGGTTCAAATGTTATTAACACAGAAAGTTCCAAACTTTTGTTGTTTGTCTTAAGATGGACTTGATTTCTCTGATATCTGATGAATGCAGAGGCCACATCATAGCTCCAGACTTCAACAAAAAACATCCAGAAAGATCACCAGTTTCACACAAACCGCTGCCAACGAAGAAACCTCAGAAATGGTTTGGGCAGCCTTTGCAAAAAGTCTATGACATGTCACCCTGTGTCCTGTGACCTTTAACTCATCCTGCATTTAAACATAAATATTTATCAACTTTATCATTAATTCATACTTCAAGACCTTTATTCAAATTCCACATTTCAAGTCCACAAGTTTATTTCCCTTTACATTTTCACAAACATTTATGAGCCACAAAGTATTACAACTGTACTATGTGTGTATAAATATATATACATTTAACAGACACTTTATTAGTACTAGGTTGGAGCCCTTTTGTTAAAAATGTGCTAGAAACATTCCTCATTCCTTACGCACTTGTTGCAGATTTGTTGGCCTCACATCCATCATGCCAAAGTGTGCCAATAAAAAATCCCCACCACTGCCCATTCCCAAAACAAGCCCTGCCAAATTCACCACTACCACTACACAACCGGTGCATGATGGATCCATACTTTACTGTTGTGTAATCTTACCGTTTGAATGCAGCTGCAGAAATCAAGACTAGGCAACATTTGTTAATATTCGATTGTTAAATGAAGACTGAGAGTGGCTGTACCTGTATTCCCACTGTCATTTCAGACCTGATAATAATGCCAAGAACCGAGGAAAACCTGAAATAATTGTTCACAATAAATGATGATGATAAATTAGAATTGTAGAGAATTATGAAATATTCTGCACTTAGATCTTTAATAATGGTAATTGTAAGTATATTAACGAGAATAGATAAGTATGAGTGGATCTGTTTTCCTAAAAGAACAGTTATTAGACAGCATAGCAGTATTAATATATATATATATATATATATATATGTATTGTGATATGTAACCTTAATGTTTATTTTATATAAAACCTTCAAATGTAAAATAGTGATTATGGAAAATCTCAATAAAAGTGATATTGAAGAGAATTAAACAATATTTCAATTTCCATAATAAACATGTATTATTGTCAAAGTTGAAGAAGGTTGATGGAATGTGAGGAATGGAAGAACACGTTACTGAGATTTAATGTAGACCATGCGGAACAAACTGCTCCTATAAATAACAGGAATAAAAGCGCAGTAGGGCGTCAGTAGTGCAGCTTCTCTGGAAATGAAGTCAGATGTACGTGTGCTTCAGATCAGACTGCTTACTATATCTGGACTATTAAAACCTCTGTGATAGTGACGTTTTCTTACAGTGGATGTGTAATTTGCTCATCTCAAGGTCATGCTAGCTATAATACTCCTTTTGTTGGTGTGTGGCGTTGCTCCATCAGGTGCCTCGGTAAGCATTAGTATTTTTATTATTGTTATATTTAAAATAGGGCCATAATAGAGTAGATTCATTACACAAAATTTATTTTTTGTGATTTTTCAAAATAAGAACTAACATATGGGACCTCTTTTTGACATTTACATAAATGAACTTAATAATCTATAATAATTAATTAGGATGAAAAGGACCAAATAGTGTAATGATTAGAAGATGGGAACAGCTGGAGTTAGGTAGTAGTACCTGTGTCAGAACTTTTTGAGGCTTCAGAATGTTTTAAAATACGTTGTAACGACGACACAACCTAGTCAGATTGCTTTTCACTTGCATAAATCTTGTTTTTGCCTATTTGAGACAGAGGATTGTTCTGAGGAGTTATCAGAGATCAGGGCGAACATTCAGAAGCTCAATCACCAGTTGTTAATCGGAGACTGGAAGCTGAGCCATCTGCGTGCCCATCGTCGCTTCAGACCTGAAAGGAAACGTAAAGAAGAGACCAAACACAATCACACGATTCTGCCATTATTGCCGAGCACAGGGGGAAACCTAATTGTTCATGACAGAGGTGATATGATGCACCGGAATTTCAATTATACTTTTAATAAACACACTGCTGCCTTATGTATAATGGGTGTTGCTGCTCCAGTTATTAAGCAATACATGTGATAAATGTAATGAAAGTCACTGATCTCTTCAGTATGACTGGCTGGACTGAGAATTTTTATTTGTAATATAGGTTGCAAATCTGTATGCTTCATTTATTTCACCTTTTAGCTGTAAGTGTGGCTGAAGCAGCCAAACCTGCTAATTGGATATAATTCATACTGTATTCTTAATATATAGGCTTCTGAAATAATGCATTCAAAAGTAAAAAACAAAAATACTGTTCTAAGGCCAGTTACCAATTCAATGAGGTCAGCAAGGATATGTCCAAAAAAAAGGACTGTATATGAATCCTGTTCCTGATTCATTTATTTCCAGACTGTGCTGAGATGTTTGACAGGATCAGACCTGAGAGTGGTTTCTATCGGATCCAGCCTGATGCCACTCTGGAGCCTTTCCTCGTGTATTGTGACATGGAAGATGGAGGAGGCTGGACTGTGGTACAAAAACGTCGCAATGGAAAGGTGGATTTTAACAGGTAGGCTAAGCTTCTCTTCATATAAAATGCAAGCAAAAACAAAATTGAATAAATTTGCACATGACAATTTAGCTTGTATTTATATTTAACCATTTAACAGAGACCCTTATCCAGAGTGTCTTTTAACTGATACAGCTTACTTAGCAGTTGTGGGCTAATGGTCTTGTTCAAAGACCCAACAGTGGCCCATAATCCAGTACCTGAACTTCTAGGCTACAACTATCCCTAATATCCTTATCATGTAATGCGTTGTTTCTATTATATGTGGTGTACCTGGATGTCTCACATTTATGAAACCTGGTAATTATTTGGGAGAAATCTTCCTGGCTGAGAATGATAAAATAATATTATTATATAGACTATGTAATTTACATTATGTTTCTATAGTGCAGCCTGGTCATGCAACAGAGTGTTAAAGAACCAGGCTCCTTCTATTTCCACCCCCTGTGAACCTCACCAATATGACTTTATATCACGTCCCTTGGAAAACCTCGTATAATAAAGTATAACTAATAAATGTGTTGTTTTTCCTTTAGAGAATGGGAGGATTACAAGAATGGTTTTGGCCATTTAAAATCCCATAAAGATGAGTTCTGGTTAGGCAATGATCATATTCATTCCTTAGTACATGAAGGTAGGTTGTTGTTTGTTAAACTGGTCAGTATTCTGGTCTATTGTAATAGGAGATTAACCTTTTATTTATGATTCGTTTATTTTTTTGTACCTGTAGGTCAAAAGGTGATGAGGATTGATTTGATGGACTGGGATGGGGAAAAGTCGTATGCACTTTATGACAACTTCAAAGTAGCAGATGAAAAAGTAAGTTATCATATTTTGTCATTTCTATATTTGTGATCTATGGAATCATCAACAACAATTAAAAAAAGCGCTTTTTTTTTTATCGTTCCAACTTTCCCTGTCAGGGAGCATCTAAATTTGCCCCATAAATATGCTGGACTTTCCTAAAGTACAGCCGACAAATCAGGCAATATTAGGCTTTGTTTTACTGAAGGCAAAAATAAATGTACTCCATTACTGATCAGGCCATTTCTGTTTCTCTTCACATGAAGGATAAGTACAGGCTGCACTACGGCATGTATAGTGGCCGGGCTGGAGATGCATTAAGTGGAGGGAGCAGAATAGCGGAACAGTGGTCTGCCTCCAATAGTGGAATGCAGTTTAGCACCAGAGACCAAGATAATGATCGCTACCTGCAAGGAAACTGTGCTACAGAGAGCAAGGGAGGCTGGTGGTATAACAGGTAATGGGCAAAAATACACTCACATCTGGATCTATTCTCTCTAGGTTCTGTTTGCTTTGGAATCATTTGTAAGTCTCTCTCAATAAACACATCTGTCTATACAATTAGAAATGTTAGTACAACTCACATGTTCACTACATTTACGTTATTTAGCAGACGCCCTTATCCAGCGCGACTTACAATTTATACAGTCTTATAATCCAAGCAATTGTGGGTTAAGGGCCTTGCTCAGGGACCCAACTGTAGCAGCTTAGCAGAGGTGGGTCAGTACCTTAACCGCTAGGCTACCACAGTCTTACTAAACAAAAAATGAATAATGATAGAGAGAAATAATAGAGCATGTGGGATGTGTAACATTCAGGTGACAGGTCATACACAGCAGCTCTGTTGGATTAGGCCAGACTTTTAAAATTTCTTTGTTTCTACTTAAGACTCTACTGAGGAGGGAGGAAAAATTGGAAATAAATCTTTATTTTTCAGCACTTTTTAATTTCTCGCGGAAAAACCTAAAAAAAATGATATATATATTTTTAACTTCAACCATTGGTGGTGCGACGGATCCAAGAAATACCAAAAAAAAAAATAGATTTTTTGTCTATTCTTTAAATATGATCGTCAGCGGATCCGCAAAACAATGAATAAACTCAGCCTTCTGTTTTTTTAAACCATTCTTTTCCTACCAATCTTTTATATTACATTTTGATTTTGAATTCATAGCCCCCTCAACGATTGCGAGCTGTTAAGATCCTGAGCTTCTAAAGCAACAAAAAATCCATGATCACAACTGACTGGAAACAACCTACAGCTTTTGCCACAATGGCTTTCCTTCTTTTATTAGTTTAATAATAATTACTATTGTTTTAGTTATTTTGCTTCAGACGGACAACTTTATTGTTTTGTTTAAACACAGAATGAACCCTTGTTTTTAACACAGGTCCTTTTAAAACCTTTTGAATTTATAGGTAGCTGCACAAAGATGCAGATAAACTCTAGGCAGCATGTGTTTGGTTATGTGTGGACTCCGACTTTTGTTTGTTTTTAAATCATCCTGTTGTTGATTTGTCAATGGATTTGGGATACAATCTTTTCTCAATTAACCTTTCAACATTGAGTTATGTATTTTTAGAGAGAATGAAAGTACAAGTGTAAAGACATGTTGGTCACCAATGCCCTTTGCTCTTCCTCAGGTGCCATGCAGCAAACCTGAATGGACGGTTTTATCGTGGAGGACAGTACACGGCTAAGCATGATAACGGGGTAGTGTGGGGAACCTGGCGAGGGCTCTGGTACTCCCTCAGACACACAAGCATGAAACTGCGACCCGTGGTGTTTATGGACAGCCTGGGAAGTGGAGAAGGACCAGGCAACAATTAGAACATGATATGCTCCATTTTTATTATGGCTATGCTGCATGTTAGGAAAGAGAAATGTAAAGATTTTGTTCTGCAACATTATAATCGGTAGCAAAAGCACATTTTTATTAGATTATTTTTTATTATAATATATAGGCAACACTACTAGTTGGCAAGTCCATAGGACAGGTATACTGTAGATACAGCTACTTTTATTTCTGCATGGTCTAATTAAAAGCATTCAAATCTACTGTCTGTCTGTAATGTCATTTATTCTAACCAATCAATTAATGATCAATACTTTATGTTCAAACTAGCAGACATCTCATGTAAAACGACACATTACCTAACTATCAACGACTAAGCCTGACTCTAAATATTCTTTTCGATTAACAGAAGTATCGCAGAAAGTGAATTTGATCACAGATGCAGACTGCACACTCAGAGATAAAAAGTTTATTGAACTTAAATGATTTAAAGCATTTCCTACACTTACTCTACACATAGCACAATACTTGTCATGACAGTTTTTTCCAGTGTTAAAATACTCCCACATTTCAGACCTCAGTTTATTTATTATTACAATATAACAATAGAAAATTGCCCAGTAGAATGAAATACCTTAACAACCTCAGGTAAATATATGAAAATATATTTCTGACTTTTAGCTTTATTCCTTTTACATTTATAAATAACGGAAAACATTTATACCAGATATTGAACCTTTTATATATATATATATATTTTTTTTTTTAATAAAACTAGTATTAAAAGATAGTTGATGGTACATAACCATACATGCTGTTTATATTACTCATAATTTGAAACTCCTGGACACACACCAAGATGCTACCATATTAATGATCACATTTCATGCACTTAAAACTGTAAAAATACAAAATATACAAAATACAAAGTTCCCGTTTTATTGGGCTTTTAGGTTTTGAGCTTAGTGCTTCTTATCAGTATACAATGTTTAACCTGATTAGCAGGCAGTATTAAACCAACTATTCAGCTGTGGGATCCAGTGTTACCAGTAACACACACAAAAATGTATGAGCACACGATTGGGATATATGTTCATCTGCACTGTTCAAGTTTAGGGATAGGCTCCAGAACACCACTGGAACCCTGACGAGGATAAGCGGGTTAAAACAAGAAACAAACAAAAACCCCAAACTCAATAAATTATTGCTTTTTTAGCTTTTCAAGTTACATCCGAAATACTTTGTCCCAAAAAGGATCTACAATCAGTTAAGTCCAAAATCCTATAAACATTCTTAAAAAAACTCTGACCAGCCTCAGATCAGGTGAGTCTGTGTTCTTTGATCACGTCTATCCCATCCTCTTCTCCCAGGTACCCAGAGAGGTCCATCATACGCTGTTCATCCTCAGTCAGGCCATAGGAGGAGCTGCTGTAGTCTGCAGACAGTGGGAGGCTCCTGCATCGCCCTCTGCTGGAGAAGGCCGAACTCTGTTGTCGCTGGGAGCTGGCTGATGAATTGGCTTCTCGTAACTTCCTGGCCAAAAGATTTCTCTGGCTAGGCGACGGGCCTCTTCTGTTCCAGTTCTGCTCTGCCCTTTCAGCTCTTTCTATAAAACACTGTGCATGGTCTACTCCGTGAGCTTTGGTCACATGACTTTTTGTTGGTGTAGAATGAACCACCGACGCCTTCAATTGTGAGATAGGAGGTATAATGTCTACCCAAGGTCTCCGCCTGTTGTCAACTGAGCTGCCCGGTGTTTTAGATTTGGTCTGAGACCAATCCTCCAGCTCCAGGATTGGAACCTCCCAAGCCTTGGTTCTACAGCTGCCCTCTGGGAGCTGACGGGGAGCCACCTGGGTCATGCTCCTCTCCCTAAATGGTCGTGGCTTGGGCAACTGCAGGTTACTCTCATTGAAGCTGGACGTCCTCCTGAAGTACGGATTCTTTGAGCTACTGAGTTTAGTGCGCTCCACCATGGCCACCCAGTCTGCAGTGCGTTCCTGCCGCCGGTTCCTTTCGCTCAGATGAGACGTCGGTTTGCCTACAATAACATCCACTTTGGGACTTAACCTGTTAGGCAGAGTGCTGGAGTTTTTATGTGGCCATGTTGGCTCTGGAAAAGGAGATTTGTGAAAGCGGCTGCTGTCTGCTTCTTCCTGGTCATCCTGTTGTGGAGGCACTGGTGTTAGACCAGCAGACGTGGAAGCTGTGGCTTCTAGCATGGTGTCATCGATGGGACTCTGGGAGACATGATAGACTTTTGTGGCCTCTTTAAGTCCCTTCTTTTTCATCTCCTTAAGCTGTTGCTGTGCCAAACGATATCCAAAAACGGGAGGCACTATTTTCTGGCCAGACGGGGACAGCCTCTGGGGGTCGTGGGGTAAAGGCATAGACAGGGAAAACGTCTGTTGACGTGCTAGCACTCCTTTGTCTGATGCTGCTCTCACAGATGCAGGTAAAGTTAAGCCTTTCTGGGCTGCCTGTAGGCTCTCCGAGAAACTGGGCCTCTGTAGGCTCCGCCCACAAATGGAGGCCTCGTCTGAGTTCTTGCAGATACTGGGAGAATGCGCTGACTCGCGGCGTGTCGAGCTGCACTTCGGAGGGTAACATAGTTTCCTATACACCGTTATAAGGATACTGACCAGGATGATCGCCAGACACAGGGAGATACCAGCCACCACCACCAGATTCCCCCCAAGTACAGAGTTGATTGTGGGAGGGGGAGACATGGAAGGAGTAGGCATGACCTCTACAAAACAGACACAAATACACATGAGCAGGATATTAAGAGCCTCTTTATTGAAATGTCACTGGGGACTGGTGCCATGACCTACCACTGCAGGTCTCCAAGGAACAGAGTGACTGCTCCCTCACCATACCAGTACACTGCCTCCCAGCACTAGGGGGCAGCGAACACTTGCGGACGCGCTCTCGGACACCCTCTCCACAGGTCACACTGCAGCCACTCCACATTTGCCATGGACTCCACGTTTCTTCTGAGAAATCAGACATATTGTTTGAGCAGAACTGAATCTACTAGGGTAACAGAGCAGGTACACGTGTAGATATGCCAGAAATACATTTAGATTTTATTGATACACCCTATTTATTAAAAGCCACAGCTAGTTCAGGCAGGATCAGTGCTGAGAAGCAGTAGAAAATGTTAAATTACAGCCCTACATACAATAAAAGTACATATAAAATACAGCCCTATTCTAACTTCAAATCTTTAATGTACACCCAAACATAGTATAAATTCCCTGCCTCGGTTTGGGTGCTACCATACTCTCATATATATCACATTTTATTGGTAAATTATTCAAATATCTATTCTAAAATGATGTATAAATGATTCCCTTAAACAGGCACAGAGGTTTGAGGTTATATGGGATCACAACTACTAATCACAACTTTTCTTACCTTTATACTCTGTTAAGGATATTGATATAAAATTATCTGTAGTAATTAAGCTTCAAAGATGTGTATGAATGATACATTATATGGCCTAAGTATGTAGATTTATAATTAATGATCTCTGTTATTTAATGTAAAAGATTCAAAATATGTGAAACAGTGAAAATAGAAGGGGCTGTAACTCATCACCTCTGTTACTCCTAAGGACAGACTTTTTTTATTGCTTGTTTCGCGGATCCTCATATTGGAAGAATACAAAAAATAAATAAATAACATTTTTGGGTATTTCTCGGATCCGCAGCAGTACTAATGGTTAAAATAATTTTTTTTTAGCTTTTTCCGAGAACCAACGGTATTGCATTTTTTTCCAGATTCACTTTAATTTAATTGCAGGTTAAACAAATTTTATTTTTAAATAAAAATGTATTTTTATTTCTTCCTCCTTCCTTGTATTGATTCCACATAATCCTCGAGAAATTGAAAAGTGCTGAAAAAAAAAGATTTATTTCTATTTTTTTCCTCCCTCCTCAGTAGATTCTTAAGCAGGAACATCGGAGGAACAAAGCGATTAAAAAAGTCTGGCCTAAACCACGTCTGACCGTAATCAGTTCATCCCTCAGCCTAATCTAGATATCCTGATCTAGCAATCATTCAAAAAATCCTAACCTTGATCCTCATGAGCTTGCAAATTACAGACCAATATCAAACTCCCCATTTATCTGTAAAGTCGTACAAAATGTAGTATCACAGAAAACAGTCTGGGTTTCACTGCCCGATCGTGGCAGTGACTCGGCACTAATGAGAGTCACAAATGATTTGCTTTTGTCACTCGACAGGGTTTTATTTTGCGCTTCTCGGTGGCAGTGCTGCATCTGACTCAGTTAATAGCTGGGAAACAAGAGCAAACACATTTAGGCGAGGCACCCTAACAAAAACACATGGGGCAATCTGCTGCCAGTGATTTCATACATGATTAAACCTGATCCACACTATGATGCAATGACACAACGGCCATTTTTATCCCAGTGTCTGTGTGTGTGTGTGTGTGTGTGTGTACCTGTACCTGCACAATCTCCTGTGTTTCCTCCTCTTCCTCTCCATCCTGTAGACCGAACTCGTCTTGCTGCTGGTCGCTGGTCTTCTTCTTGATCCTCTTCCTCCGTCCCTCGATGTGTTTGGATAGAGCGTGTCGAGTGTGATGTGATGACTGGCGATGATCTAAAACCCACACACACACACGTTCAGAAAATGTGCTTAGATACCCGATAAACCTGTCCTGCCAGTGTTTAGCCACAGAAGTTGCACTGGCAACCCTGACGCACAGCTCAAAAGTGACTCAAGGTAAAGCTAAGTAATTAAATTATATTAAACATATTAAAGTATCAAAAGAAACAGTCTGGGAACTAGTGGGTTACAGTACTAAGCTGCTATAATATAGTTTAAAACATTGAATTATTAAGGAATTTGAAGTTTACAGAATCTGTTTTAACCCAGGGTATTAGTTAAGATAGTAATAAAATAAATATATGCGAAATCCCCATTTGTATTTATATTAACCTCCTGAGACCCGGGCTTTTGATTGGTGAGCATTTTTAATTTCACCTAGCTATTTGTGATTAATAGGACATAACAAGTATTCAAAATAAAATTTGTCTTTGTACAAGAAGCTGTTTTTTGCAAAAAACATTTGATCTTTACGGATGTTGTGGCTTTCTATTATTGCTAATATTGCAGATATGTAATGTCCACATATGAGGACGCAGGATCTCAGGAGGTTAAACTTCAGTTGGGGGCACTCCTGATCTGAACTACATCACGTGATACACACGGAAGCATTCAGCGAGGTACGGTTTGAGTTCTGTGACGCGTGTGAACGCTGTTACTAATAAAGCTATTGGTCGCGGCTCAGAAACACTTCAGGTCGGGGCAGTGAACGCTCCGTTATCTATCAGCAACTTTTCTCACGGGTGTTTTTGAGATGTTTTAACACGCACACTTATTAAATCAGCACCTGAGGTTGTAGATTTAAGGAGCTCTGAGATTCTGAGGGTGAAGAACACCTGGGGTGTACAGAACAGGGTGGCATCCTTGCCACACAAAACAGACCGCCAGAGCGACTTACAATTCATACAGTCATACAATCCAAGCAAGTGTGGGTTAAGGGCCTTGCTCAGGGACCCGATTGTGGTACAGGTGGGGTTTGAACACTGGACCTTCTGGACCATAGTCTAGTACCTTAACCACTAGACCACCACAGTCCCAAACAATTGTTTACATTCACTTTTATGGCATTCAGTGACTTACAATTAAAGCAATCATGGGTTAAGGACCCAACTGTGGCAGCTTGGCAGAGGAGGGATTTGAACCCAGGACCATCAGGTCCAGAATCCAGTGCCTTAACCGCTAGGCTACCACAGTCCCTGTTGTTTAATTTGATAACTCGTTGTGTTAATTCTGCGTCTCTTGGGGTCTCATCCCTTTCGTCCAGGATTCAGGGTTTTTCCTTTCTCTCGATCCCCTTTCCTTTGAGTCCCAGAGGCCTGACTAGGGGCAATAAACTTACATAAGAAATACTCCTCGTTGTAGCGTCTGTGTTCTTTCGGCCCCCGTGCAGTAGGATGAAGGATCTGCTGGAACCTCTGAACCCCGAGAGCTTTGTTTAGATCTTCATCCTCCTCTTTATCCACCGCTGGCACTGAGGTCGCCTCTGTTATGGGCTAAGGGTGATGTAAGCGTTAATAACGATAACATTACATAAACACAGTAATGAAACCCTCATCAGTTATCTATAAGGATGTATTATTCTGTAGTAAATGTTCGGGCTTCGTTCCTCATTAAGGAATCCGGAACCCTTCGTTAGATCTGTATTGTCTTTTGCGGGAGCTGTTTAGCAATTTAGCACTGAAATCCAGAATACGGAATGAGCTGAGATAAGGGATGATGACATCATAGTGCGTCATTTCTTCACCAGACGACGCAAACTGGCGGAGCCTTTACTCTCCCAAATACTAATTACACGAGGCGGACAGACACTTGACTGAGACAGCATGTAACCCAGGGCTGCTAGAACTGTGATCCTGTGGACCCTTACTGTTTTTAAGATTGGGAGTTTTAATCGCATCTTTACCGGAGACGACCCAGGACAAAATGTACTGTGAAATCTGACAGTAGAACCATGAAGTGGCCCAATTATCGTCAAAAATCCATAGTGGAACTGTGAAATAATTTATGGTCGGTTCATAGCCAACCAAGCTTACAATTGTACTGTAAAATTTGACAGTAGAACCTTGAAACGGCCAAATAACTGTAAAAAATCCATAGTAAAACTGTGACCTGTATGGTCAAACTGCGAAAGTTTACAATAAAAATGTCAAGCAATTTACAGTTTTACTATGAAATCTCACAGTACATCTTTTCCTGGGCGCTCATAACAGGAATCCCTAACATTTGAAAGCATGACTTTTTTTCCTATCACCAACCTTTGGACAAATTATTACAAGTAATGAGACGTTATGACAGAACCGTGAGTGTACACGCACAACAAAAAAACACACAACATGCAGGAAAACCTGTACTATGATCCAAATAATGCTTACATTTAGTTCAAAAGGAAATAAACCCTACTTTTTACCGATTCATTTAATTTGTAGATACGTCATTGATTTAACCAACAGACACCAGGTTCATCGTTACACACAAAAACCCTGCATCTGGCAACCCTGTGTAAAACACTGTCAAGGTGTCAGAAAGCAGCCTGTCTATGGAATGTTTAGAAATGTTTACATGCATAGTTATGCGTAACGTATTTTAAAAAAACGATTTCGAAACGATTTAGTAACGATACTGATTTGGATTTAAACAGTATTTAAGATTCACGCACCCTAGAAAGTAGAGATGAAGTGGACATGAAGAACTGAAGTTCTAAAGCATCAAATGGCACGAATTACAAATTGTAACGACATATTATGATTACATAATGCACAAAAATAATTTTAAAATGACTGTAATAACCTGACTTCGAACTCTTTATGACTCTAACTCCTAATTGAGATGCAAACCTACCTCCTGCTGGTGCTCAGCCATTTTGTATAAACTTGATCAGGTCCTCTAAATGTCAATAATAATGATGATAATAATAATAATAATAATAATAATAATAATAAAAGAGACAAGTTTCACTCCTGCAGCGTCTCTCGGTCTAGACACGTCTGATCTTCTCTACACTGCGATTACACTAAGTACCACTTTTACCTCTGTGTGTGTGTGTGTGTGTGTATGTGTGTGTGTGGATATACACTTGTTCCTAACACAATCCAGAACAATGTAATCTCTACTAGTATTTCATATTTCTCCGCAGGTAAATATTGAGCCTCATGTCCGCTTGTTAACCTTCTGCATCTGTGTGACCCTCACATACTCCCATTGACCTTCTGTGTGTGTGTGTGTGTGTGTGTGTGTGAGGACTCTGCCACTAAGCTACGCCAGCCCGTAACCCACCTCTGTGGAGGTGATGTTTGATTTGCATTTTGAGCTGGAAAGATTTGGTCTGGGTGAGAGTTGAGTCACAGTTGGGTTTGCTTCTGAATTATGGCCTTCTGAGTATCAGAGTTCCTCAGGTAATAGTTCCTGGGTCGGCGGTTTGCAAATGGACCAGTTCCTTCATGTAGAAGTTCGATTAATTAGGCTACAAATGATTGAGCGAACGGTATTCTCGTATACAAAGCATCCTGGTTCACCCTTGCTTATCCTGGACAGGGTTCCCGAGAAGGTGTCACTGGGCACAATCAAAGACGTACAGCCTTGACAGGGTTCCAGTCCATCACAGCTTTGCATACAACCGTCACATTTGTAATTCCATCGAGCGTTTGAACCCCTGTGTAAAGCTGGTCCTCTTACAGGGCATTCAATTGCTTTATAGATAGAAATCCATTCATAAAGAGATCATGCTGAGCAACAGGAACACTTCCCACAGTGCAGCTTTAACACACACACACACACCTAATGTATCTCACACACAAACACAAATTCCCAAGGAAATAGGAAGCTCAGGCATTGAGTCCGGTCCTAGGAACCTACAGTATTTTTCCGTCTTTTGCTCCGTTTGTTTTGTTCTTCCTTCGCTCACACTTTCCCCCCTTTCTCTTCCTCTTTCTGTCTTTCTGAAACCTTTTGATTTTCTCTGTTTGCCCCTGTGCCCTTCCATACCCATTGCATGCCAGCTCTGCATCATGTCCTTACTATCAGTGCCAGGTCTGCACTGAGTTCAGTCCTGATGATTCAATTCAAATCAATTCAAGTTTATTTCTATAGCGCTTTTAACAACGGAGCATTGTCTCAAAGCAGCTTCACAATATTACACTTTCTTAAAAGGCCAATCCCAAGTTGAGCAAG
>JAVSBV010113731.1:0-20897 GCA_033117975.1 Parotocinclus spilosoma
GAATACTCACCAAAAACGAGAAGTAAGACTAGAGCATCGGCCGCCTGAGTCGCTACTTACCGACATGACAAGTTTTTATCTGTGGTTTTGTCTTTGCGAAAATTTCATTGAATTCATTCAAGCCCTACGATGCCACCCAAACGTTCTGCAAGTTCTATGGCTAAAATAGTGAATAAATACTTAAATAAATATAGTGTCCCTACTGCACAGATTTTCGTTTATCGCGGGTGGTCCTAGAACGTTACCCCTGTGATAAACGAGGAAACACTGTACTGCTCACGAAAATAATAATTCAATAATAACATTTTAAAACCTGGAATGAGAGTCTTTGCATTATTTTGTCCAGTGTAATTGAACGGTTTACCAGCGTGCCTGGGCCACAAGATAACAGTTTGCACATGCTGAACTTCTAACTGAGGTTCCTGATTAAATGAGTATTTTGCTTAAAAAGCATATTGTTTTGGTAACTGCTGCAGTCTTTTTTTGTGTGTTCCCCCACTCTGTTGAACAAATCATGCCATAATAAATATAATGTTAATGAATTTTGTCAGAGCTTACATTGTCCACTTGTTTGGATTTGTGGTGTTTTTACCTGAAAAAATGATTTTTTTCGGCTCTAATAGAAGCAAGCAAAAATGTGATTAAATACAATATTTTCTTATTTTGTGTAGGAACTGTCAATTAGCATTATTTAGGACACAAGAATCCACTCTCACACCATTTAGAATTGAAGAGAATTAAAGGATTTGTGATGTTTATTTCTCTATGGAAAGAGGGTTGGGGAAAATCAGTGTGCACACAGCCTGGACCTGGTGTCACTACCCCTCCAAGTGACCCTGGTGCTTTTGAAAAATACCTAAATAAGAAAACTAGCAAGGTTTATCTAAAGTGCACCTGTAATGATCACTCTACACACAACATAGTGCCATAAGTGACTTACCACTTACAGATCCCTCCAAACTGATTGCTACCTCTGGTGAAATGAGTAAAAAGCCTTATAAAAACAGACCTTTAGGTGATTAGATTAATCTCACACTGAAAAAAAAACATTTCTTAAGATTTTCTAGGGGTGCCAATAATTGTGGCAGCCATCTGCCAGGACGGCGCGTCATGCTGTCGTGTACGTCTTCACAAAGTTTTGTTTTGATAATGCGGACTACTGGAAGATGGATGCTCAAAAGTTTGCTCCTGCTTTGAGAAAACAAAAAGGCTAAATGCAATATGTGTGGAAATTGATCTATTGTTAAAGAGGTTGCACCTCCAACATATACTGCTCACAAAAATTAGGGGATACTTCAAATTAATATATCCCATAATTAAATATCTCCAAGTTGTTGTGAGCAGTGTAGTAAACATCTAAGCCATGAGCATGAGTGAGCTTCAGCAGTATATAGTGTTTGAAAGACTGCAGTCTTCTAGGCCAAATGCTGTGTTTATAAACAGAGTGTAAAACGCTAAGTGGGATCTCAGCTTAATGTCTTAAGCGAAAATCCGCGAAGTAGGGAGACTATATTTTTTTAAGTATTTATACATTATTTTAGCCGTAGAACTTGCAGAACATTTGGGTGGCGTCGTAGGGCTTGAATGAATTCGGTCTATAATGAAACTTTCTCAAACGGAGAACACAACACTGCAGATAAAAACTTATGTCATGTCGGCAAGTAGCGACTCAGGGCGATGCTCTAGTCTTACTTCTCGTTTTTGGTGAGTATTCACCTGCATTCCTTTATTATTAGGATTAATATTTTGAATATATTTTTATAAATGTTGTGATTTTTTTAAATGTTAAAGTTCTGCAAAAACTCGCGAAACAGTGAAAATCCGCGATATATTTTTTCCATTAATATATTTTTTTAAAAACCCGCAATTTTTTTTTTTAAGTCCGTGAAAGATGAACTGTGAAGTGGCGAGGTTTTGATTGATTTTGATTGTTTCTGGGTCACTGCTTAAGTACATGAAGCCACATTAAGCTTGTACGAGATTAAATAGGAAGAAAAATGCTGAACATAAAAATGATTTCTTTTGAATTTGAAATATACTGTTCACAAAAATTAGTTGATACTTCAGAATGAAGTCTCCCATAATGAAATTCCATTATTTTTGTGAGCAGTGTATTTAAAAAAAATTTATACTTAAACATTTGGCCATTTTTCCACCATCAGAACTCTTGAGTCAACAAGAGACGGAATTGCAGTCAATAAAATGAAAATGATAACCTACTTTTTTGTAACCTATACCAGGGGAGCCAATAATTATAGAGGCGATTATATATCTAGAACAGCTCTGGTGGCTCAGTGGTAAGATCCAGCTGTTGGAAACAGCTGTGTCTGTGGGCCTGGGTTCAAATTCCAGTGGTGTTTGCAACTTGAAGGTCGGGTTGTGCGTTTATGGAACTGAGCGAGTTGCACATTTTACAAAACAGAGACTCATTACTTTATAAATTCTTGTGTTTGCTAAAGCAAGACCTTGTCTATCTGATACAAGTGAAATGTTTGTGATGAATAATTGGTGATGCATCATTCCGAAACTCCAGGTACAGGTGGAACATATCTGATACACAGTCTGCTAACTGTGCTTCTTATTCCAAAATATGATGAACACCAAAAACACCTGTCTGGTTTATAAACACAACGCTCATGCATGTAATTATGCAGGATGACATTAAAGACAAGCATCTTATTTTGAGGATTATGGTATGTTATGTAATGATGTTAGCAAGTGTGACATCTGCCATGGCAGTTACACTATGCTGTAATGTGTCAGAATAAAAGTCCTATGCAGGAACTCTAAGGTTGCTGCATCAACTGTGTGAGTGAAAAGCTCTCATTTTGGTGCATTATCAATTTCATGTGGACTGAATAATTATAGTTAAAGTATATTAGAATCATGAGGCAAAATCTGAAAAGAAAAATAAGAAAGCTTCATTTTAAAAATGCCTACTTTAATCCTCAGCCAATTAGACAAGCAGCTTAATTATTGGTAACAACAACATGGCTTCAGTGTCTACTAAATGAATACGTTTTTGTAGCTCTTCTTATTTTTCATTCTTGTGCATTTTCTTATGTATTATGATTATAACACTCCTTGGCTTTAGTTACAACCAGAATTGTGAGGTATATATAATTTATATTTAGGGACTGTGGTGATCTAGTGGTTAAGGCACTGGCCCATGGACCAGAAGGTCCAGGGTTCAAATCCCACCTCTGCCAAAGTTGCCTGATCAAGGCCCACAATTGCTTAGATTTGTATTACTGTATTATTTGTAAGTCACTCTGTATACCCACTGATCAAAGACACGTCATTATAACGTCTTTGCCAGACGTTCAAAAGATGTCCGCAGAGTGGCCAGAATGAAAGTTTTTGCGACGTCTTTTTTAAAACGTCTTTTAGACATTTTATATTGACGTTCAAATTAGGTCAACAATATACGTTTAAAAGAATGTAAAGTTGATGGAGTCCAGAATCAACATTTGCCAGACAGTGAACCTTTTTTGTATGTCCACCACACATGCAAGAGAGGCTCTGGACTGACCAACGTGATACGGACATAATTTGAACGTCCTTTTGACGTGTGATTGCTGGATTATGGTGTCTGCTTAATGATGTAAATGCAAAATTGAAATAACATGAATCTAAAGCACTAATATCAGATTGGTGTTTTTGTATCAGCGGATTTGCAGAGCTCTTCTATTGGAAGTGATATTGGAAGAGAAAAACTGGGACTGGTGCATGACTTTACTAAAATGACTTAAAACCTGTGTTTTGCCTATATTAGCAGAAATGTGTAACCCCTTTATTCAAAGCTTTGTTACAAAGCCGCTTTACAATGACCTAGGCCCAGAATCTAACTGAGCAAGCTTAGAGTGAAAGTGGAAAGGAAAAACTCACTATGTAAATAAACCTTAAAGAGTTCAGGACTTTAAAAGGGACCAAAACTCATTGGGCATGTTTATAATAAACATATATTGAAGATAAAATATTATGTGGAGCATAATAAAATAGGCAGTCTATTTTATGATAGTATATAATAAATATATGAATTGTAATAATGTAGAGAATTTGTGTAATCCAGTAAACAGTAATCACATGGTTCCTTCCTCATTCCTACAGACAGCAGTGAATAATTTGTGTAATGAATCATAATATGTGATGTGCATGGGATCTTTCAAAGGAAGATGTATATAAATATCGAAGTTTAACAACACAAATCACAAGGAAGGGGAATTTGGGGTCATGTTCATCAAGTGATGCTGAAGCATTTTTCCACTGTTTTCTTCATGAGTCTTCTTTTTGTTCCACAATCACATATAGTGTCTTGTGATGCATTAGGAAATATTCCAGAGTCCTAGTTTAGGCATGTTTGTACCTAATGGTGGTAATTTTCTTTATCTGGTTGGCACACATTGGCTTTTTAAGCTCTCACTCTGAATATTTGTGCATTATTTTAACCCCACTTTCTCCTGGCAGTATTTGAAAAGGGAAAGCTGTTGCTGTTCAATATGAACATTGCTGTTAAAGATCATGTAGGCAAGTCAGAATTGTATTGGGAAAATGTTTTATGAGCATACAAGATGAAATATAACTTCTTTCATTCATTATCTTTCTCTGAATCCACACGGGGTCCCGGGCCAGCCGGTGACCACTCGTCAACCATTTCGGTCAGCGGCCTGTTTCACAGAACATAATGCACATTGTAATTACATTTGACTGCTGCACAGACAGTTTGTCATGTGTGTTTCTTTTTAAAAAAATGAAGAAAACGTAATAAAACAAGGGGTTCTCAAACTTTTGCGCAAGACCTATAACTGCATGCCCATACAAACCCTGGAGACATCAAAACCTGATCACTACACTGATTTCATGTGCATATGCTTACACTAAGCAGGACTGGTTCAGGTGCTGAGCAGATCCATATTGCTGCCTTATGTAGAATATGTAAACTGTCTGAAGGATGATAAATGAAATCAAAACTTGTGTTGGAATACTTTAATGACTGTTCTGGAATTACCAGATTGCCCGATGGCTTCATCAGTTCTGATGTAATATAAACAAAGTCATCTTAAAATTCCTGGCCTTTAATGTGCTGATGCACATTGCAGTTTGCACTGGCTTGTTGTGTCAGCATTCAGTCTGACAGTGTTATGAGAAACATACTCAAGCATAAGTACATATATGATCCTGTTTACTCCTAGTTGTCTGATACGTTCGGCGTCTGGACTGTAACAAGAGGTTTGGACCATATACGTTTACCCTTTCATTTGATTGTGCTCTCGGCGATGTCCTTGAAATAAGTATCGCAGGTTATTTGAGTCAATTTGAGTCTCACCTGTTCTATACTCACTGCCAAAAAAACTCTCTAAGAAGGTGTTGTTAGAACCGAATGTATGTGAATTACTGAATTAGCTAAAATATGTTTAAAGGGCAAAACTGTTCAAGGAGGCACTAGCACCCTTTCAAACGGCCAGCAGCCTGGATACAAGTTAAGATAAGGTAAAATATGGTTGGGTAATGGAGGCAGAAACGTTCTGTATTGCATCCTGTTGCACATTTGCCCAAGGTTGTTTGTAGATCCTGCACACTCATACACTGCCAAAGACAGGGTCTCAGCTTATCCCATTAATGCTTGTTTGTGACTGTGAGGCTGTGGTGGCCTAGCGGACTCTGGAACTAATGGTCCAGGGTTCAAATCCCACCTCTGCCAAGCTGCCACAGTCCTAAGGCAAGGCCCTCAACCCACTATTGCATGAAATGTAAGACTGTAGCAGTTGTAAGTTTCTATTGAATAAGGGCGTCTGCTAAATGCTGTAAATGTAAATGTAAATGTAGTGTGTTGCAGTTTGGTGGAGTTACCCTTGCAGTGCATTAACCTGCTAACATGTGGCCACAAGATGTTCTGCAGATATTGCAGAGTTGTTAGTGTCCCTCATATCACTGTTAGGGGTGACCGACTGTTGTAGGCCATGGCACCCCAGAACATCACACCAGCAGTTGTGCCAGCATGTCATTTCACAGCAAAGGCAGGATTGCACATGCCATTAGACCTTCATAATTGAACCTGACCATTAACTGATCCCAGTGTAGGATACGGTTCCAGTCCTTGGTTTTCCAGGTTTCTTCTTCAGAACACCCATGAAAACGGTAGCTGTCTGGGAAATTTAAGGATATATTCTGGCCATTGTGACAACAATTTTGTTTCTGCTAAGGAAATTGTTACTAACAGCTAGGTCCGAACGGCCTAGAAGGCAGAAATTTCATCTTGCTTCTCTCAGCCCAATGATGTGCCCCCTCTGCTAGTCTGGGCAAAATATCTTCGAGTGCAATGTAGAGGCATGTCCAGCAGTCAATGATCTCCCACAAGGATGTACACCACCCAAAAGTGTACATCTTAGGACAGTGAGGAAAGCACTTTTACTAGTTGTAAGACGCAGTGTCAAAAACTGACAACACTTGTAATCATTTACATATCTGCCTGATACAGAACTGCAAAGTGAGTTTTGCATCATTCCGATATTTCTATCTTAATTTTTTTGTCAATGAGTATACTTGGCAGTCATGAAATGAAGACAATTGATTTGGTCAAATATATAATTTTAAGAGACAGGTGTATTTAAATATTTATGTACAGTTTGTTACTGGTGTTATTGCTTGGTTCAGCTCTGTTTACTAAGAACTGGAAGTGGACAAATATGCGGAGCCTACTCTGTAATTATGGCATATGCTTGTATTCCTTTGGTATATGATTTCACAAGCAGGCGTTGTGAGGTTGTGCGGTGGAATAGTGTCTTGTCTTGGCTTGTCCTGCACCCTATTCTCTAAGGATATGCTCCAGAGACCCCTGACCAGGACCAACAGGGTTAAACTTTGATATATATGCTGTTTATATGAAATTTATATACAGTTTCCATGCTTCAGTTCAGGCAGTGGTGGCTAAATAGTTAAGGCTTGGGAATACTTAGCAGATGGTTACTTGGTTCAAATGCAGACTCTACTTACAGAGACCTCTAGGCAGGCCTGAGCCAATTTGTACACTTTGGACAGCTTTATCTCAGATTTTTGCAAACAAGATAATAAATCTTAACAAAGTCCTGCAAACAAATAGTAGTGGATCAGTGTTTAAGGCTTTGGATTAGTAATAAGTGGGTTATGAGTTCAGATCTTGCCAGTGCCAATTTCTTGGGCTCTTGAGCAAGGTATTTAACATGTAACTGCTCAGATTAATTGAATTTTACTGTAAATTAGATATATGAGTTAGAAATGTCTGCTGAATTAATAAAAGGAAATGACTCAACATCATGGAGAACATTTGTTTAGTCAGGGATTTTTCCACGTGTTCTAATTTACAGCTGTATATTTAGGATAATCACGATTCACATGTAATCCTGATAGTCAAAATACTGTAGATGGAAAGTGTAAACAAGGTCTAAACTACACCTTTATGACTACAGATTTATGTCCGGAGTGGTAAAAGGCAATAACTTAAGTCTTATTGAGTCTTTATTGTAAAGAGTGAGACAGTCATGGTGTCTGTTGCTCCGTAAACATGCAGTATGTTATAAAGAGTCTTTGCTATTAATAATCCTTCATGTTTTAACATTCCCTGTCTCTTGTAGAAAGTTTTGAGTTGAGTTATATACTCAGGTTTTGGTGCAATTTTTCTACATTTGTACACAAATTGTCTGACGTTGGAGTCTCTTTTGTAAGCTTTTCCAGTTTGATGACTATCAACAGTTCATTTTCTGAGGTACTCCGAAATCTATTGTTTATTCCATGATACACCTTTGATTAGATTTTGAAAGTCTAGTTCCGTCTACAAATTAATTGCAAATCCTGGAGGTTAATTTATTTTTGCCAATTCCAATTATGTAATATTTGATCATTTTTCTCAAAAATAAATTACCAGGTGGAATCGTTTTGCTTAATTATTTAATTGGGTTCTTTTTACGTTTAGAACGATTTTGTGTCAAAATTAGTTTTTTGTTTCATATCATATTCATGCAGAAATAAAGAATATACTAAATGTTCCACAGACTTTCAAGTACCACTGTACACTCACAGGCCAAGTCATAAGGTACACCTAATAAATTGGCTAGTTAGTGCATAACCAATAGTACAGAAATCTTCCAAACTCTGTTTTTGTGGAAGCTTTAGCAAAACCATTAAATAAACAACATTTTTCATTAACCCTGGTAATTGGACTGCCTGGTAGCTGGATATTTCTAAGACTGAATGACAGAATGGGATCAATTTAGATAAGCCCTAACCTGAAGAGTGTTGACACAGAAATAAACACAAACCCAATAGTAGTACGTGATGAACGAGACACTGCTCCATCCAGATAGGTGATACTCCACCTGATTTGCACAAAACAGACAGGAGGCAAAGTCAGAAAGTCCTTTGCCCAACTAGGTCATGCTAATAGGTGGCAGGAGTTTGAATGTACAGATATGAGTTTTTCCATAGACAATAGGTCATAGGCTTTCGCTGTTCAAACCATTTTCCCGAACAGGGTACATTTGGATGGAGAGATTTAACTACTGGTTGGTTCCTCTCTTGTGCCACTGTTTTGCAGTAGCTCATCATAATTGGTTGGATTCATGTTTTGTTGCTTCTTTATGCATAGCAGTGGACTTTTTCAACATTTGTAAGGGTTTATCTTTTTCAAATGTGAACATGAATGTGAATTTGACCTGTTGAATTAGATACTGCATGATATGTAGGTAAAGCTTTTCCAGAGGAACAACAGCACACTTCTATACCCCTCTCCCACCTACTTGAGTGTTTGCTGTCAGTGCTTGGTCATTAGTGATGTGTGTGTATTTAGTAGCAGAACACAGTCGCTCGGACACGTAACAGTGGTTGTTATTATTGAATAGACCTGGCTGGGGAAGATGAATTGAGCAGGAAAAGGCATTTTTAAAATTTGAAATTTTAATTTTCACATTAAATGTGAAGTCTTAATTTCATGTGTTATGTATGTGCATGTTGCGGCTGCTGGTCTTTCAAAGATGGAAAAGCTCATTGTCAGGTAACGCCATAAAATGTATTTATATGTAAACTCTTCCCTTTCGTTATTTTTCAATAAAATGGTCTGTAGCCCTATCATACCAAGTAGGTGTCTTTTCCAGGGACTTGACTGGTGTCTTCTCAATGGCCAGAAGAGCTAGGCTGCTAATACGGCCTTAGCCCATTGTGTTGCAGCTGTAAGACGGAAATGTTGAAATTGTGCTAAACTGAAATAAGGAAATACTATGAATGTTTTATTTACAGCGTAAGAAATAACGTAGTATTTATCCAAACGATTGTCGAGTTTCGATGCAATGAAAACAAAAAAAAAAACTGTTCCATGCTCGGTTTCTACAGGTAAATGCATAAACCACATAAGAAAACGAATTCTTGAAATCCATGGCATTGACGCTACAAGACTGTGTGAGAAAAATCAATTAGTCAATTCAGTCTTTGTGATGAGTAGGTCATTCTGAACAAACTCTTCAAGACGAACATGTTCTAACGCATTTGTGTCAATGAAATGTAAACACAACTGTAAATGTTTGACCACTTAATTTATGACATTTTAGGGGAAGATGAGCTTCCCTTGCAGTCTTAGAGAAATCATGCCTGATTTATATAATATCCAGTAGCCATCCGAATTAGAACTGCTCAAAGAAGCATTTATAGTTCTTAATCAATGTTTCTGATGGAACACACAGGCTTGGATTCATAGCTTGTCAGCAGTGGGACAGAGTTTCCATTAAAAATCATTAGCATAACAGTATGAGTGAACAGTTTAATTTTTCAGTACACAAATATCAGAATGTATTAGTTGTTGCTAGAGAGAACTGGGAAGACAGAAGAACCCAAGCATTTAGTAATATCACAAGATGTTTTTTGGATTAATGTGAAATCATGATTATAAGGTTGTAAACAACAATGTGGAGTTAAAAAGCCAGCTTGAGTAACATGTTGTCATTAGGGGGGAACATACCAAATTCTAAATCAATTCTAATATGTCTGATTTTTTTCCAAAGATTTAACATGCTTTTTTAAAAACTGTTATTGTTTGATATACGTAATAAATGCAAGTTAAATGCAAATGTAAAAGTATTTTCATTAGTGGTCTCAGATATAGTGGCCTTCACTATATTTATTCTCATTGTAATACACTTCAGCTAACTGTATTTGTATTCAAGCTTTGTCATTGTTTAAACTCCGCTGTGGGGAGATTTAATTTGGGAAATATCTGAAGGTTTTCTTGTATGCACAGCATGTTTGAGACCCACAGTCAAGAGACTGTGAAGGGCAGGCAAGAACATCATTATTTTTTTTCTTTTGGGCTTGTTTTTAACCCAAATTTACTGTCTCCCATCTTTCAGCAGATTATTTACATTTACATTTACGTTTACGGAATTTAGCAGACGCCCTTATCCAGAGCGGCTTACTACTGATATGCTCTTACAATTTAAGCAATGGTGGGTTAAGGGCCTTGCTTAAGGACCCAACTGTGGAACCACAACCTTCAGGTCCAGAGTCCAGTGCCTTAACCACTAGACTACCACAGTCACTATCAGCATTCTGACACACAGGAAATATCAGCTAAGGC
Source organism: Parotocinclus spilosoma (assembly GCA_033117975.1). Taxonomy (NCBI): domain Eukaryota; kingdom Metazoa; phylum Chordata; class Actinopteri; order Siluriformes; family Loricariidae; genus Parotocinclus; species Parotocinclus spilosoma. The sequence continues at coordinate 10,598 of JAVSBV010113731.1, forward strand.
TGGGAAAACTCACTTCCAGTACTTGCACACTTAATACTGGTGCTTCACAAGAGTGCATGCTATCCCCACTGCTCCTCTCCGTTTACATGAATGATACGAGACTCCTTAGTTAAGATACTGAATTATGCAGGCTACATAATGGTCATTGACTCTATTCGTGATAGTGATTTAGTTTACATATAGATGGCAAGTCTCCAGTTAACACAGAGTACTTCCTTTATCAATTGAGGAAATGCAGTCTTTCACAGGATCTGTTACAACAGTTCTACAAAACTATTGAGTCTGTCCTCTGCATCCAAACCCTACCGTCTGGTTTGGCTCAGCCACCAAACAAGACAAAAATAGCTTACAAAAGATTGTCAAGATCATTGGCACAGACTTGTCCTCCTTCAGGACCTGTATATTTTGAGCCAGCAAATGAACTGCAAACTTCATTGCAGAGCCCTTATACCCAGGACACACTTTATTTGAACTTCATCCTTCTGATATCCAAAACAAACAGAAGATGAGCTTCCTCTCACAGGCCATCATACTTTTGTCTTTGTTGTATACTGTTCAATACAACCAGTGTTTATCACTGTGCACAACTTCCTCTTTATATTTATTTCTAAGATAGTTTAAGAAGGATTTACTCCTCATTAGTAATTGTGTTACAGAGTGTCTGTAGAAAATCATCATAACCCTGTCAAAAACATTGCCTTATGTCACACTGCATCCTCAAATTAAAGTAATTTAGTTTTTTTTCTCATTTGTATTTACAAAATCGATTTAAATTACTTAAAATTAATTGGTAAAATACCTGGTTTAGATAAGTAATACACCCCTCATGGTGCCATTGTAAACATGCTCAGGTACAACCAGTAACCCTCCATATTACACACCATAGTGCCATATTATTATTATTATTATTATTATTGCCCCCCCAGTGACATAAATTGTACTGTTTTTTATTTATTCTAAATTTAAAAGGCCGTTCCATTAATATTCCACAATTGTTGTGAATGGAATTGCATGGTTATAAAAGCAGAAATCTGGAGAAGGATACCTATTAATATTTTTTAATTTGTATAACTCATTTACAGCTTCATTAAGAAGTGGTAAGTGTATGGCACTATCAACAGTTTTGTAAATTGGTCTGTCCCTACAGCTGACTCAGGAGGATAGTGATGGGATATTGAGGGAATGAGGACAGATACAGATATACAGTGGAGAAAATACGTATTTAATACACTGCCGATTCTGCAAGTTTTTCCACCTACGAAGAATAGATGAGTCTGTAGTTTTTATCTTAGATAAACTTCAGCTGTGAGAGACAGAATCTAAAATCCAGAAAATGAAATTTGTATTTTTTAAATCATTAATTTGCATAAAAAAGTATTTGATCACCCACCAACCACCAAGAATTCAGGCTTTCACAGATATGTTAGCTTTTCTTTAAGAAGCCCCTCCCATTCTGCACTTATTACCTGTATTAATTACACCTACCTACTTAACCGCTAGGCTACCACATGGATAATTCCTGGCTATAGATGACTTTGGCATTATCGGATTGTCATCACCTGGCCTATAATGCGAGAGGAGAGCTACATTACCTGGTTAGCACAGTACTGCAAACATTAGCTTTCCTGAAAAGCTGAGCAAATGCTGCTGAACTTTGTCACAGTTTGAGCTTATTATGCCTGCATGTGCTGTGTATGTGTGTGCTAATAGCATGACCATAGCCTGGGTACTATAGCGGTTACCACATGCTTATTGAATTAACATTGACTCCTCTGTTTTAACAGCTTGAGTTTTATAGGCAATTATCCCTCCTTTTCTTTTTGTGCTGCGTTAAATGGATTATCTCTCCAAGCTGATTAGATCTCTCAAAACAGAACGTTGTAATGGACATGGCAGCCTCATCTAGTGGCCCAGATCACACACTCAAGCCTCCTTACTGCAGCGTTCTGATTAGCCAGTCTTTTAACTTACTTCTGGTTACCTGTTCCTCATTTCCCCTCATCACCATCTATTCAGAACAGTTTCTAACATTGGTACATATTCATCTCTGAGCAGGATCTGAATTCTCAAATTAAGTTTTTCTACTCTCCATTCATTATATCTGGAGCTATTGGTTCAGAAAATGGGTGTCACCTGGGGCAGAACTGATCTAGCCCCTGAACGTCACTGGTAAGGTTTAAGCTGAGCAGCACACACGAAGAATAGATCTAACAGGGACCTTTCCACTGACAAAAGACAGACAGAACTGGAACCATTTCAACTAATCAATTAGTAGAAGAGTGCGGTCTACCCTTAAATGAGGGAATGCCTTGCTCACCTAAGCAAACCGGTGTGGCGCAACATTAGAGGACTGGTTTGCTGTGCTGAGCCAACCTGGTTTGTATCCACCTCTGGCAAGATGAGGTGTCGGTCGCGTTTCCGCACCACCTAACTATCTACACAGTATATCAGACATGACCTCTTTTAAGGGCAAGACTGTCCTGTTTCATTAAGTTAAATGACCTGGTTCTGTCAGAGCTTCGTCCTGCAAGTTCTGCAGTGTCAGGAGATACCTGAGTTTATACGACCCTAAGTCAGAAAAAGTTGGGACGATAGGTAAACTGCAAAAAAACCCAACAACAACCAAACCCAGCTTTTTAAATTTCTATTTCAATGCAGACAGTATGAACTTAAGAATACATATTAAGTAACATCCTTTCCTACATTCAGGTCATCAGATGTTTTAAGTGTGATTTCAAGCAGGTGATGTTGACACTTGATTATAATCATGATTTGATAATAAGCAGTATACACATAAGGCTTTGAGGAGAGTGAGAGAAAATTATTAACAAAAAAAACCAAACAATGTTCCTCAAAGAAGAATTCGCTCGGAGGCGACCCCTCCAGTCGCGGACCCTAGATGCGAGCTTCACGAGCCGCGAGGGGGTCCACCCCTACCGACCGCGAGTCCCGGGCGCCATCAGCTGCCGGGGACAAAGGCGGCGGAGTCTTTTTAGGACTGTGGACGAACGTGGCAAAAAGTAGAAAACCGGACCGCGTTCCTTTGACACAGAAACCGAGTTGCTGCTGTATTGAGTGGCAAAAGGGCGCCGAAGCGCAAAAATAAACTACATACGCGGGGAGCGCCAACGCGTAGAGTTCATGAGGCGCTCCCAAGCGCAAGAGGGCGAGCGCGAGCTCAAAGCCCAAGAAGACAGACCGGGAGTGTCTCATTAAGAGCCAAAAACCCGGCTGAAGGGAGGCTAGGTAGGGACCGACGACCGAGTGGCGTTTAACGCTAAACGCGCGATGGAAGCACGAGCACGGAACGGGAAAACCCTCAAAGTGTCCCTAACCGACTAAATACCTCGGAGGTTACCCGTCCATACCAGTCCTTCGGCCCTAATAAGCCCCTGGACTTCACCACTGCCTCTAAGAAGCGCGGAAGGGCGCAAGAACGCCGATGGTCAGAATCGCGACCCGAACGGAGATGGAATGCCGTTGGAACAAACGATGACCTGGCCCCGAACAGCTCCAAAAACCACGCCTTTATAGGACGCGAGGCAGCTGTCCGGGATCTGGGCATAATGAGACCGTGGATATAAACCGTCTCACCGATACCTCTGTAATGGCGACTGGTGAGGACGGCCGAACGCACCGGGACACTGAGGTGTTTAAAATCTCCAGCAGCACTGCTGTGCCTAATCCACTCATAACAGCACAATACACTCTAACACACCTTCACCACATCACTGTCACTGCAGTGCTGTGAATGATCTACCACCCAAGCAATACCTGATCTGTAGGGAGGGGGTCCTGACCATTAGATAACAAAGTATGTAGAGAAACAGATGGACTACAGTCTGTAATTGTAGAACTACAAATAGATTTTATTTGGTAAGTGGAACTAAAAAAATATACAGTGGGTGTAGAAACAAGCAGCTAATAAAGTGGTTGGGGAGTTTAAATGTACTGCAAATAAATTTATCATTTCGGTACAGTGAAAAACTAACACATTCCACAAAATGGGCCAAACATATAATTGCAAAAAATGTAATGGTCCTAATAGCAAATCGTTTGTGTGCACTCGTGAGACCTGAGGCACCATTTACTCAAGATGCTTGTTGTTGCAATTTAATGTTGCATGGGAAAAGCTTGAAATGGAGAAATTCACTCATATAATCAATGATTTTTTATTTAGATCTTTGATATAAAAGTCAAAATAATATGCATCTTGGTGTTCCAAATCTTCTAGAACATCATTTGTCTCAGTCCATAAGGCTGATGTTTTGGCCTGGTCAGGGACCAGATTTGAACCCTAATGGTTAAATGTTCTCTCATTAAACCCAAACTGAAGACTGAAATACGTTTTTCAACTTCTCATCAACTTTTTAAAGCCATTATCATTGATGCATGGTTTTTTAATGTCTTAGTTATAAAATCCATTTTTTCTTTGTTCTATTATGAATATACCTACTCTGTATCTCAGGGTACTTCATCATATACAGAAGACCCCAGCGTAGTGTTGTGGCTGCAGTTTCTGTCCCAGCTTCAAACATGTCCAGCAATGCAACCATTAATGTCTTCATATTAAAGCCAGCCTCAGGGTCACAGTTTCTCTAAGAAATGATAATCCAAACATGTTTAAATGTTTAATCCAAACATGTTTATACAGCAGGATATATATATATAAATATTAAACAAACCTTCTCCATTTCTACGAGGTAATTGTCTATGAAGTCTCGTGGGGCTAAGGGATCCCAGTCTTCTTTGTGTTTTCTTATTTCATCTTTTAGGAACTCTAAGATTATTTCATAGTTACTATGGATGGTCTTATGAGCGCCAGGAAGGTACTCAAAGACGCGAGGAAAGGCATTGTACAGCTACCAAAGAGACACAAAGACAATCAAGCGGTAATTTTAATTAAACTAGTACTAATTGGCAAAAATGAAATATATTTATAATATACAATAGCAACTACTACTTCTACTATTATTATTTTTTATTATTATTAATACATTCAAAACTCATAAAAACATAATACATAAAACATAAACTTAATACATAAAAAACTCAAATTGCACCATTTCTCTTTACTGACCTGAATGATGGGCTTGCCAGCCAACAAAATGGCTTCTGTGTCCAAGCGCAATATATTTAAAAACTGCTCATCGTGGTACTCAAAGCGGTGTCCAAAAACTAGAGAAGAGATTATGTTGGAGACAGCGGTGTACATGGTGAACTGGGGGTTGAAAGGACCTGAAAAAACAAAAACAGACAACAACATATCACATGGACAGTTTGTGTAGATGTACTGAATATTTACTGAAGATATACACTGCTCACAAAGATTAGGGAATATTTCCAAATAAATATGAAGAGGATTCCACAAGAGATCTTAGACAATCTGTTCTTGCCCATGCCCCATCACTGTCAGTGTGTTTTGGCAGTCTTGGGTGATCATACACCCTACTGAACAGTCAATGTGTGGCACTCTCATCCAGTTTAACATGCTTCTGTTAAACTTTCTTTGGCTTTTCATTTGCTTTTCTGATTATATTGAAATAATGAAATAAAATGCTTCTTTTGTAATTGCTACATATTCATTTTCGAAATATTGCCTAATTTAGTGAGTATTGTACATATATATAAATACTATCTGACCTGCCTTTTTCCACAAAAAAAGGTGCCTGTGCCACCTTTAGGGAAGAAACTGTTCAGCTGTTTCCAAAGTTCTGCCCACTTACCTTGTTCTGCTTTGAAAGCCTCACACAGGAAGGTACTCTCCTGTTGGATACTCAGCTCAATGGTCTTTCGTCCTTCACCGAATAAGTGCAGGCTGGATAAAACAAACTTCCTTTGATTCTTCCACAGGTACCCATTACTGAGAGCTACACCTGCACAGCATGCAATAGTATCAGTGTATCTCAACAGGTTAAAGTTACAGATAAAGGAGAAATGAATTGTTATATAGTAGAGCATTAATAATTCTGAAATAACCTAAAATTATATAAATAAAAACACCAGGCAAAGCTTTTTCCAGCTGTGGTGAGCCTGTAGTTTCTATTGTTAGGTTTAAGCTAGGAGGATTTGCACTTGGTGTGGCCTGCAGCTGCTGTTGCCCATCTCCTTTAACGTTCAACATATTATGCATTCAGAGATTCTCTCCTGCATACCTCAGTTGTAATGCATTTAATTTATTGCCAAGTACTTTACTACAGAAAAAAAGGGAAATAAATTATACGTAATAACCCACTAATTAAAATTCTGAAACTATTTGAAAGAATAAACCTAAAAATACAAATTTAAATTAAAGAACATGAGTCTGTAAATAGACAAAGAAACTGAACTGGCTGTAAACCAACAACAACAACAAAAACAATGACTTGCCAAGTCCCTGGAAGGTTTTGTGAAAAATGGGGAGAACAGGGCGGTCTGCAAAGCTGTCCAGCTGTGTGACAAGAGCCTCCTTCACCATTTTACATCCAGAGATAAATACAATCTTCTCACTCCCAATCCGCAAGCTGAAAACCTCTCCATGCGTCTCAGCAAGCTGGATCAGTTACAACGTACATTAAAGAAAGAAAGTAGATAATATAACATGGACTTTTCCCACCTAGGAATCAAGATCCTTAAGTGATTTGTTATCAGACCAAATATTGTTGATATGCATACTTTTTTACATTATTTGATTCAATATATTGTTTATCTTTAAATATTTACTTGGTTTCTGTTTTTAAGCTACCGTATTACTACAGACTTATTTGAATAGATAAATTAGTTGCATTCTTACATTTATCATCTAGGTCACCCAAAGGAGAAAGGGTCCATTTTTGAGTCTTGGACCTCCCAAAGTTTCTTCTTTATAACAATTAGGGAGATTTTCCTTGCCATTCTTGCAATAGGCTTGCTCAGTTTTGGATTGGACTTAAATACACTGCTAAGCTTAGATGAATGGCGCTTGGTGTGGTCTGCAGCTGCTGTTACCCATCTGCTTCAAAGTTCAACATGTTGTGCATTCAGAGATTCTTTCCTGCATAGATTGTTCGTAATGAGTCGTTATTTAAGTTATTGTTGCCTCTCTTGAACCAGTCTGACCGTTGTCCTCTGACCTCTGGCATAAACAAAGCATTTTTGCCCAAATAACTGCCACATATTTGGACATTTTTTGTACTCGATTTTGAGACTGTGTGTGAAGATCCCAGTAGATCAGCAATTTCTGAAAGACCCAGGCAAGCCCGTCCAGCACCAACAACCATACCAGGTTCTAAGCCACTTAAATCACAAGTTGCTGTCATGTGATTGGCTGATTAAATATTTGCATTGCAGTTGAGCATAATACCGTGGCCCGTGAGTATATTATACAATGCAAGTATGTCCTATTAAAACTATGTGAAGGTGCTGTTTTCAAGTATGTCTCTTTGTTCCTAGTGCAAAACCACTAAGGCATGCTGCCAAATAATAACATGTATTGTACTTTAGTGAACTTTGTATTACTAAGATAAGTAAATGAAAACACCTTAATGTATAACCTACCTTGTCTATAGATTTAAAGTCCAGTCCAGTGAAGATATTTCCCACAATAGGTAGAGGCCAGGGTCCTGGTGGATATTTGGAGGGATTTTTATTCTTGATGACATCAAGAAGCAATAGGAAAAGAACAAGAACAATCAAACAGCTCTTCAAATCAAGAAATTCTAACAAATAGTGTAGGATCATGGCTGCTTATGGTAAGGATGTTGTGAAGAATCAGGTCCTGTGTGTATGGTGGAGTTCTTTTCTTCGTATGTTAATATCCTGTTTGAGATCTAGAGCAGAGGGAGGGGATTATGTAAGTATGGATTCCAGGAAAAAAAGGAAGCTTTCCATGTGCACATACACCAGAGCTCAGCCATTAACACAGCAAGTACATGACCTGTGGCATGTTTAAGACTCCTAACGCATGTTTTTTTTATACTCTATTTTGAGACTGTGTGTGAAGATCCCAGTAGATTAGCAGTTTCTGAAAGACTCAGGCAAGCCTGTCCAGCACCAACAACCATACCAGATTCTAAGCCACATAAATTACAAATTGCTGTCATGTGATTGGCTGATATTTGTTTAAATATGTGTTCCTCTAATATTTGTTTCATCATTGTTCCTAGACCAAGGCCTAGAGGTAGAGTTTTATGTCATTTAGCATGCCAGATTTAGCAGGACTTAGAACAGATACAATCTTTCAAGCTAAGCAATCAAGGGTTAAGGGCTTTGCTCAAGGACCCAATTTCCTCCCACAATCCAAGAAACATGCATTACATTAAATGAGTATAATAAATTGGCCCGATCACAGTGTGTATGACTTGTTTCAATGTAGGCTTATTTGCAGATTTAACATAGGCCACTGATGCTAAAAATGAAGTTATAATAACATATAAAGAAATACACAAACAAACATGCAACATCATTGAAATGTGTTTTTGGTCCCATTAACTTTGGACTAATTTAATATAATAAGTGTGTGTGTGTGTGTGTGTGTGTGTGTGTGTGTGTGTGTGTGTGTGTGTTACAGCGTACATCTATGAAGGTTAAGCAGCTATATGACAGAACTTCTTGACCGTTTTCATGCATCTCGTTCTCTTTCCTCCCCCATATCTGCCCCTCTCTCTTACGAAACCTGATCCCAGTGATGAGAGGTGAACAGGTGATCCTTCTCCTCTCTGTAAAAAGGTTTAACACAGTGATCAGGCTGAGACTCACTCTGTGCTCAACACGTTTGCCTTGCTGTAGCTCTTAGGCGTGCCGTGGCTGTGAATGTGGTTACCGTGTGGGTTACTTTTTGTGGGTTTTACTTGAAATGAAGTCAGTGGGGCAAATGTATTAATGCAGGTGGGACTTTCAGAAGAACTGTGCTGGCCTTAGTCTAACCACAAACACGGCATGCTTCATGTACCGAAAATACAAGTGAAGCATCCATATTACTTATCACTGTGTGTTCAAAAGAAAGTCAAGTTTAGCAGAAGGTGTGTTTCTTTAGTACCAAAGGTTCCGTCCTTTTAATGGCATTTTGGTGAAACTGAAACAACTTGTCTTATCACGTTACGGTGCTGATGTTAAGTATCATAAAATCACTGGATAATAAAAATTGGTAATACTTTTAGCTAAAATAATATTTAGTAATACAGTCCATTCCGGTTATCCGGTTAATGGGACCACATCGGGACGCGATCGTTTTGGTCCTAATAACCGGCTGGTCCGATTAAACGAACATGCCCTATGTATATATGTCTATATAGCGAACGTACAAACAAGAACTACTGTTGCTTACCAACTTTGTTCATTGAAAAATAAATTTCCAAACGAGTTTTTCAAAACGATCTACAACACAATGTATAGGTACTCAGCATGTGAAGCATAATACTGTAAAAAATTTTATTATTTAGTATCTGCCTGTGTGAGAGAGTTGTGAGAGAGGACATGAGCCGTCAGTGTAACCTTAGCTATTGTGGTGACTTTTTAGAACCTTTAAGCAACTTTCTTTTAAATATTAACCCAGAGACTATATTAACATTTTGAGCAGATGTTAGTGACTGTTCCGCTGTTGATATGAGAGTCTGCCTACACTTCTACTTCCACCCTTATGACCTGTGGTAGCCTGGCGGCTAAAGTACTGGACTTTGGACGGGAAGATCCAGGGTTCAAACCTCGCCTCTGCCAAGCTGCCACAGTTGGGCCCTTGAGCAAGGCCCTTAACCCACAATTGCTTGGACTGTACGATTGTATCAGTTGTAAATCGCTCTGGATAAGGGCGTCTGCTAAATGCTAGAAATGTAAATGTATGACCTAGAACCGACTCTGCATGGCCCAACTCATTTTGCTTGGTAAAAAGTTGCCTTTAAGGAAGAAAATCTTTGAATTTTGTTGCTTCATTGCTGTAAGAATCTGCAATTAGAGGGAGACCAGTGTTACTTATTTGCTTCACTTTCTTTCTGAATTGAAAATTGTTTGTGTTTGTGTGTGTGTTTGTGTGTGTTTGTGTGTGTTTGTGTGTGTGTGTGTTTGTTTGTGTGTGTTTGTGTGCGTGTTTGTGCGCGTGTGTTTGTGTGCGTGTGTGTATGTCTGTGTGTGTTTGAGTTTGTGTGTGTGTGTGTGTGTGTGTGTGTGTGTGTGTGTGTTTGTCTGTATATGTGTGTGTGAGACAGTATGCAAGCCTTCTTTCAACACCATTTCTTTGCTCTTGAGATTTGAACTAGGCTACTCCTCCTCTATACACACACACACACACGCACACACACACACACACACACACACACACACACACACACACACACACACACACACACAC
>JAVSBV010113740.1:0-35758 GCA_033117975.1 Parotocinclus spilosoma
ACAGAGACAGAGAGACAGGGGGAGAGAGAGAGAGAGAGAAAGAGAGAAAGAAAGAGAGAGAGAGATAGAGAGAAAGAAAGAGAGAGAGAGAGAGAAAGAGAGAGAGAAAGAGAAAGAGAAAGAGAGACTTTCCCTTAGGACAAAGGAGTACAGTTCAACAAGGCAGGGAAGTGCCAGCTAACACATTTACATTACATTCCTGATGCATTCTATTCCTTTGCAAAACACGTGCAAGCATGAATTCATAAACACATCCAGTACTGACAGCCGAGATTACAGATTAGGACGTAGACAATAAACAGCATAGCACTCTAGCTCTTTCCAGAGCTGTGTCTGTAAGTGTGTGAGCGTGAGAAAGAGTTCAGCTAGAAAACGATTGATATGACACCGATATCAGATACTGGTACTGCTCACACTTTGATGACCTCACAGCAACCTTTTCATTCTTCTGTTTCTAAATTATTAGACATTATAAGTACTTACTAGCAGTAATGCTGTGTCCCCGGATGGGACTTGAATACACAACCTTTAACTAAACCATGAAGGCTGTATTTATTAGGCCTATTTAGGATTACCACTTTCTATGGAGATCTAACATGGGGTTTAAGCCCACAACCATTCTTTACCGGATATTTATTCTGCACATGTAGTATGACTGTGGTGGGACTGTGGTGGCCAGAAGGTCCAGAGTTCAAATCCCACCTCTGCCACAGTTGGCTCCCTAAGCCACAATTGTTTAGATTGTAGGACGGTATTAATTGTAAGTCGCTCTGGATAAGGGCGTCTGCTAAATAAGGCCAGATTTTTTTAATTGCTTGTTTCTCGGATGTCCCTACTTAAGAATCTACTGAGGAGGGAGGAAAAAAAAAATCTTTATTTTTCAGCACTTTTCAGTTTCTCAAGGACTATGTGAAATCAATACAAGGAAGAAGGAAGAAATAAAAATAAAATGTATTTAATCTACAATTAAATTAAAGTAAATCTGGAGAAAATTTAAATGAACAGAAGAAAACCGTTGGCTCTTCACCGGAGAGCGGAAAAAGCTAAAATATATATATATAGATATTATATTTTATTTTATTTATTTTTTTAAATTTCAACCATTGATGCTGCGGCGGATCCGCGAAACAAGCAATCAAAAAAGTCTGGCCTTACTAAGATTTTTAGTGCTGTTCGGCTTTTCTCTTGTTGAGTCAAATAATGTTCTCTCTCTCTACAGAGGGATAAAAACTGAATGAAAGAAATGAAAGATTTTCAGTGGCCATGAGTTTTGATGTCAGTCCAAGGCCCTGATTACAAAAAAAATTCCAGAAATAGTTCTGATTTGATTTGATTTGATTAAGTAATAGCGGTATGTAAATGTTTTGTGTGTGCTTATTATTCTGGATAATGACGGTCTAATGGGACGCTGTAGTGTAGAACACAAATAGGAAACAGTACCAAAGATGAACAACTTTCCTTAAATGTAAATTATAGACACTGTTTAATATTATCAATACCTAGACGGATCATGACATTAAACCTTGCACAATATAGTGATTTAATGAACAGGATTGAGAAACGACATCATAAGTCACTGTATGTTACTATAGTGACTAATCCCCTCAGTAGCACTGGAGTCGAGGTTTAACCAGAAAAAGACTTAGACATTCATTACAGCAAACACACAACCTACACACAAGTCCTTTTGCTAATTTGTAAGACATAATCCACCATAGATCTGCGATCAAATCAACTTTTCCTTTTCTTTTGGTGTCGTCAAGTTTCCACACTGATTTTACACACAAATCTTTAGAAAATCAGGGTCTGAATGAGTCTTTTGTTTTGTTATTTCATTATTATAGCCTAATAAAATTGCACAGTTTTATACAGTATTATATTTTCTTAGTTACAGTATTTTTTTTACATGTTTTATCATAATAATCACAGCTTTTTGTTATAGCCTATTTGCAATCATATCTTAGTTTCTAAGTTGTTTTTTATATTATCAGTACTTTACAAGAAATGTGACGCTTTTTGCGTATATAATTGTAGCCCATTTGATATCTGGATTTAATATGAATAAAATGTAGTTTACTGCAACTTTTATGTTTTGTTCTGTTCACTCACAGACACGTTTCAGTTTTCGTTCCGTATTTAGTTACAGAGTGTAGTATAGAAAGTCATAAGATAAATTCTCCTCTGTAAAAATAACTCAAATGAAAAAAGGATGTGAGGATGTGCTATTTTTTATCGGCACCACAATTGCACAATTGTTGCTAGTGTTGTTAGTGTTGCTATGCATTGAAATCTATTTGGATAATTCTTTAGATTTCTCTCATACAATCATTGCTTATAGTGTGTTTTAATGGCAAGTATAGTGGATTCATTACGTAGTCCCCTGACTATCGTTGGTCTCTGCGTAAATGTGTTATGATAGCTAAATGATGGTTGATTGTTCAGCACTCACAAATCTGCCCATTTTCACCAAAAAATGCTTGATTCTACTTTATACAGTTACTGGTGCTTTTTAAAGTAAACATTATTTATTTGTTCACAATTACAGTTTCAGCACAAAAAAAAAAAAATAATAAAAAAAAAAAAAATAAATAAATAAATAAATATATATATATATATCATTTTGTGTTGACACTGTGTATATATATGTGTGTGTCCGTGTGTGTGTGTGTGTGTGTGTGTGTGTGTGTGTGTATGTAAGTATAAATTATGTATATAATTTAGCGAAAATAAATAATGTTTACCTTAAAAAGAACCAGTAATATATATATTTGAATATTTTAATATCATATTTGAATATTATATAATATTATATATATGTTTTATACTGTATAATAAATTGAATATACATTAGGGGCGCAGTATTTACATTACTCAGATTTTGCAGGTTGAGAAATATCGTCCACCAGGGGGCGACACTCACTCACAAAGCCGTTCATAAACGAATCCTTGGCAATTTAATGTTAAAAAAAATCGACTGAATGATAGGTAAATCTCTTAAAGAACCACGACATTAAAAAATATCCATATTAATAATATGTGGCTTAGTTTTGTGTCCATTTTTAAAATCGCATGATTGTATTGCAGAAACTCATGTTTTTAAACACACCAAAACCCTCACCGAGGGAATTAAGAATTACTGATTCTTAACTTTATTTAGCCATACTATGTTCTGATATCTACGTGTACTGATAATAACTTGTCTGCATCTCTTCTGGATGTTATTGTCACAGGATTCGTCCATCAACCAAATACACTGCTCACAAAAATGAGGGGATATTTCAAAATAAATATGAAGAAGATCCCACAAGAACTGCTGGATAATCTGATCCTGTCCATGCCCCATCACTGTCAGTGTGTTTTGGCACACTTGGCTAACCATACACCCTACTGAACAGTCAATGTGAGGGCACTCTGGTCCAATTTAACATGCTTCTGTTCATATAAATATGTCCCTTGTTACTCAATCACCATAATTGAGTTTGCATCTCACTGATGCAAACAACTGATGATCAAACTTTCTTTGATTTTTCATTTGCTTTCTTGATTATCTTGGGTTGTTTTTCAAAAGAAATCAAATGCTTTTTTTAATCGCTTAATATTCATTTAGAAATATCTTCTTATTTTTGTGAGCAGTGCATCTATCCATCCATGCATCTGTCCATCTATCTGTTTTCCCATCCATCTTTCCGTTCATCCATCCCTTATCTATCTGTCCATCCATCCATCCATCCATCCATAATTCCATCCATCTGCAATGCACTGTGCATTGTCTGTCTGTCTAATCTTTGCCTGACTGTCCAATCTGTCTGTCTGTGACACCTTGCATCATAGAAAGATTGTTAATTGACTACAGGACTCAGTGACATTATTTACTTTATCTAGTGAGACAGCAAAAAAGTAGATTAATTATTTATTTAATAACACTCTTGCTTCAGCTTCTATTAGTTTTTTTGGACAGCAGGAGGAATAATAGACTGCATTTGAACTGTAGGGATTTGTGTCAGCTTGGATTTTCTGACTACAGGATTTTCTGGACTCTGGTTCTGTTCTGCATCCGAAGTGAGAGACGTAAAAGTATGCAAATGCACGAACCAACAAATTGTTTAATGATCACATTTTAGGTTAGAAATATGCAAATTGATTGAACTTAAAAGCCTTAACTGCTCCTGCAGCCAAATCTCTGTTTCCTCCAGAGAGAAACCTGCTTTAATCAGTCTTTGACAGACAGCAACATTTGGACAGGTTAGTTCAATTCATTAGTATTTTCCCCTGATAAGAAGCTCAAGAAGTACAAAATTATAAAAAAAATTTTTTTACTTATGCCATACCATAATACATAAATAATAACAATAATAATAATTCCCTTGACCCTGAAAAGCAGGTAAAAAATGTGAGAGAAAAAACATAAAGGGGACAGCAAGAAAGGGGAAGGGTAATTATTCATTTCCAGTGCTTGTCCGGTGCATATATAGGAGACTGTGGTAGCTTGTTTTCAAAGTTAGACTTATTTCTATAGCCCTTTTTGAAATTGGACATTTTCAAACCCTATTTACAATGTTCTATTATCTAGACCCAAAAGCCAAAATGATCAAGCCCAGCGTGACAGTGGCAATGAAACCTTCCTAAAAGTTATGAGGAAGAAACTTCGAAAGGGCCTAGACTCAACAAGGGACTCGACCTCCTTGTTAGGTTCCCATTACTTGGAGAAAAACACAGCTTCCAAGGTTTCAACACATTTACCGTTCACCGCTGGTGACAGTGGATTTGTAATGAGATGACCTTGGAATTCTAATTTGGGTATTTCCAATCCAGAGACTGTGAGTACAGAATACCCCGGATTACACAATGCAAACCATTTTGGGCTGTTACGTGCAGGGAATTTGGTTTCCCAAATTTGCCCATTATAAAGAGTCTTAAAATCTAAAATGATTTACTCAAACACAAAAGCTAAAAGAACAATTGCAAATCAGACAATAGATGGCTTTTCAGTCAACCCACATGCAGGCTCTCTCTACCCCCCACCCCCAAGCCTGCTCCCCCAAATCCATATTCCAACAGGAAGGGGAAATATGACTGAGGAATGATTTAGGTTGGCCTGGAAGTCAGGAGAGAGAGAGACAGAGTGAGAGAGAGAATGAGAGGGAAAGAGAGAGATGAATTTAAATTGTAAATCATAGCTCCATAAAGCCAGGCGTTTTTGAAACAATAGCACTGGAGCGTGCAGAGCGAGTTTAACCCTTCACTGTGCTAATGGTTGTCAGCTGCAGTTTTGCTGTCCTGTATGTCCTCTACATCTCACAGTCTCACTCACTCTCTCTCTCTCTCTCTCTCTCTCTCGCACACACAAACAAACATGCTTCACAAGGCACAAACAATCAGAGCATTCAAACCAACACGTGTATCGTACTCTGCCAGAACTGCTGAACCGAACACTGAACTGCATCCCGCTTGAGTGAATGCAGGTCTGCAGGAATGAGTCACAGCCAGTGTGACCTTGCATGTGTTTGCCCATTTGTGTTTGTGTGTTCAGATCTAGATGCCGGGTTCAGGTATTTGCCTCGAACTCCACACACAATGCCACACGAGCCATTGTAGACATGGCAGGGGGAGAATGTAGGTCAGACAGAAGCCCAGCAAGGGTCATGAAGAGCAGCTGTGAATGCAGATTATGCAAATGTGACTTGGCTTTTCCACCAATGAATCATCCTTCAGCTACGAATTATGGGCCTCTCTATTTTTTCTTCCTTTCTCATTCACTCTGTAACACACAGTAGGTGGCAAAACCGTTTAAAAGGCCCAATCCAATTATATTTTAATTAATGTACAGTATATAGATTGGTTCTGTGATCCAGACCCATTTTCATACCAGCCCAAACAAATTCAGGGTTGTGGGGAACCAAGATAAGACACAGTGTTAATCCAGCCCAGGGCACATAGACAAATACCTAGAAATCATGCATTTTTTAGAGATGCCAGTTGTCCTTATGCATGTCTCTGGAACGTGGAAGGAAAAGAAAGTATCTGGAGGAAGCACACACAGAGTATATGCATAGCTTGACTTATAAACCATTGTTTTTGTAACTATTTTATAGCTGATTTTTGTGTTTTGGTGTGTTTTAGGTGCAGTAAGTCAATATGCGTAAGTGAAAAATCTTATTTATTAGGTTGTGCTGAAAAGAAATTATACAGGCACCTACATGGTAAATAATAAAACAAGTTATAGGAATACAAGAATGACTGATAAAGACCTCAGATGAAAATATTTTCTGGATGAAATGCAGCTCATCTGAAGTAAGATGACAAAAAACAGGGGACCGAATCCTGACTGGGTTAAAAGATTTTTATAGTGAGCAGCAAAATCACCCAGACAAGCGTTAAGTCTCAGCCTTAGTCCAAACAGATTCAACAGAAGCAGGATTTTATTCTAAGAAAGAGTGCCAAGCAAAATCATCCATCAAAACATATAGATAATACTCAAGGCTACAATAAAACGGTGCAAAAAATGACATAAACAACACATATCAAAGAACAAGTTTGCAAAATATTGCATATACTAATGAATATACTATACATAATGGATATCAAAAACAACTAGGAGCACACTATATGAACTAAAATGTATTAAAATGTATTATTATCCTTTTCCAGGATGATGTGGTAGAATAGGTATTGTTGTCTCAGACTTGTGGACCAAGCTTCAAACTATTTGTTTTTTTGTGTTTTCTGTGTAATTCCTTTTTAGTGAATGCTAGCTAAACAGTTTACCCTACATAGTACACTTTTTGATGACATAGCAGTTGTATGTCAGCTAGCTAACTTTTTAAAATCAAAGTCTGTAAGATATACTAAACCTGCCAGCCAAGATAGTTCTGGTAAAAGCAAGATCATCCCATTTTAAAGTCAAAGTCAGATTTGTTTCTATAGTGCATTTTAACATGGACCCTTTTCTCACTGCATAGTTTTCCATGATCTTTTAATATCTAAGGCCAATCTCATATTGAGCAACAATGAAAAGGAGAACACTCTCTAAATGTTATAAGGAGTGAGACTGTGGTGGTCTAGTGGTTAAGGTACTGGACTATGGACCAGAAGGTCCTGGGTCCCACCTCTGCCACAGTTGGGTCCCCGAGCAAGGCCCTTAACCCACAATTGCTCTGATTGTAAGAACGTATTAATTGTAAGTCGCTCTGGATAAGGGTGTCTGCTAAATGCTGTAAATGTAAGGAGTATCGTATAAATTAGATAACTTTAAATCTTACATATATCATCTTAGCCACCCAAGGAGGTTTGGTCGCTTTTTGAGACTAGGTCCTCCCAAGATTTCCTCCTTACTTGCTGACCTCTGTGTTCTTGGTCAAAAGTAATGAAAAGTCATGGAAAAACTGCTTGGATGGAGCTGAAGCTGAGGAACATCGTAGGGTTTCTACTTGTTTTAGTCAAGAAGCCTCACTCAAAATTCACAGAGCTCAGAGAGAGGTGCACCATAGACAGGGCACCAGTCCATTACAGGATTTTGTAAATGCACCAACCAACCTTCTCTTTGCCACACCTGGGTTAAGCCAGAACCTCAGGAATTACCATTGGCCGCACCGAACCGGCAAAGCTTCTAAAGCCAAAAGTGACTTTCATAATGTTCAGATGGCATGAATTATCTTATAACATCTGATAATTTCCTTGTTTCAATATTGAGGTGGGAAAGCAGCACTTGTAAATCCTCAGACTGAATCAATAATCTTGCAGTGCTTTTCCTTGTA
This sequence comes from Parotocinclus spilosoma, assembly GCA_033117975.1. Lineage (NCBI taxonomy): Eukaryota > Metazoa > Chordata > Actinopteri > Siluriformes > Loricariidae > Parotocinclus > Parotocinclus spilosoma. The sequence goes on from JAVSBV010113740.1 coordinate 7,755, forward strand.
CCTCCACCTCTCGCTCTCTATCTGTTTACCGTTTGAATTATGTCCTAATCTCTCTAAGTGGCTGTTTTAATCTGCCATTAGGCCTCTGGGAGGAGAGGCTTACTCGTATTTCACAAATCCACTCCAAACAAAACAAGACCTCCCACTGGATCAGGCCTCTGCCATCCAATGCTGAGACTAAAAAAAATGAGAGCATACATGAGAAAGTCATAATTGGGTTTGCACGTTAATCACCACTCTCTTGTTCTCTTATCTCTGTCCATGATGAGCAGAGTTTTAGCTCCTTATATGCTGATTCCTGTCTGCATTACATGGATTGTAATTTATTCCTTAGAAGTCAGAAGAAACTGAATGTAATGCAGCAGATTGTTTAAACCCAGCTTCTGTGTTCCAGGAGGTCTAAGAAGTAGGGTCTTCCGAGCTAGAAGAGAGGCTATAGGCCTGGACAAATGGGTTTGCAGAGAGAACAGAACGTCTGTTAAAGGGGGCATGGGGGTGTCTGAGAGTGGTAACAGATCTGGAAGGAGGCCATGTGAATCTTAGAAATATTTGTAGGTTTGGGAAACACATGGTCTCAAAGAAAGTTTGGAGTCTTTTAGAGGTTCTGTAGCATCTGCCGTCTGTCAGATGGAGGTTTGTAGGTCTGAAAAGTCTTGAGGGGTTTTAAGTTTGTATGTTAATGATAGGGTTAGTTGATCTGGAACAACAGGTTTGAGGTCTTAAAGGGATTCTGCCAATTTGGGACAGTTAAATTCAAGTCAAATTTATTTCGATAGTGCGTTTTACAATGGAGCATTGTCTCAAAGCAGCTTTACAATATTATATTATCTTAAAAGTCCAATCCCAAATTGAGCAAGCCTAGGGCGACAGTGAATAGGAAAAATTCCCTGAAAGTAGTAGGAAGAAACCTTGGGAGGACCAAGACTCAACAAGGTACCCATCCTCCATGAGTGGCCTAGATGTTAGAGGGTATGTAGGCCTGATGAGAAGTCAGGGATTCTGATAGATGTATGGTTCATAAGAGAATCTGAAGTCTGCTGGAAAGTCTGTTGGCGAGGTAGATGGATTCTATGAGAGAGTCAGTGGATCTCTAAATATGGTCTGTGTGTTAGTGTGTGGTTAGCTTAGTGAGGTTCTGTGGGTTCCTGACTGTATCTGATGTCTTAGTCAGTGACTTCATGCTTGGTTGACTTCAGACTGCAGCTTTAGTGGAAAAAAGAGCCAAAACAATTTTACAAATTGTGTTCAGTGTAACTATTCCATCAGGGGACCGCTAGGGATTTATATTTGGGTAGTTATACTTTATAATGGAAGTCCAGAGGTAGTGGCACTAAAACAATTTTTAAAAATCAAAAACATACAACTATTTGGAGGACTTCCCTTATTGCAACAAATGTCCTAAACTTTTCCTTTAAGTACTATATTTTTGATCAAATGCCAAGTAAACTTATTAAAATGTTTTATTTAAATGGTAAAAATAATCTCACCTGACTGACCTTTAGGTGAGCTGCTGTCTTTGCAACAAAAAAAGTTTTTAGGGATGTTTTGAAGCAGCAGCGCTTCCCTCGTTCCTAGAGCATCAAATTTCATTACCTTGTGTATATGGAATGCGATGGCATTGTTAATTAGTTTAAATAGCTCTCAACAGCTTTTCTTATTTCTTATGTATGTGTTTTGGGTGGGTCCTTAAGGATATTTTGCCACAGCTATAGCCCCTATTACAGGTCCCCTAACGCCAATGTATTCCATTAAACATTATTTTGGGAGAAGGAAAATTGCTGCTGCCTACCTGCACAATTTTAGATCAGATCCTCTAGAATGAGATATGTAATCAAACATACTTTGCATAGGATTCCCACATTTTCAAACAGCACTGCCATGTACATGCGCGTAATAGTTTTATACGTGACATTCAAGGTTCCCCAGCAGTCAGCAGTTCCCTCTGCCCCTATAATAAACATCTAAACCACTAAAGCCCCTAATGGCCTGCAGAATAGGTCACCTATGGTGTGTTCATTTCATTTGGCTTCACTAACACATGTTCTCTAAATAGCCATTAACCTGGCTTCAGAATAGTTGCTATGGCTACCTCCATTGGAGGAGTTTCTGATATCTGCCTTTTCAGTTCAGTCTGTAGACTGAAGTGCAGCAAAACAGAAACCACGTCTTGCCACACTGACCAGCCGTGCGAGATTTCACCACTCGTTACTATGGTGAATAAATGAAGCAGTTTGACGGGGATTGGAGCAGAAATGAAGGCAATTCAGCTGAATTAAAGACCACAAGTGTTTCTTACTCCTAACCTGTTAGCCTGTTACGAAATAAGCAGTTTTAAAGAACAAAGTATAGGTGGGTTGTTTGTACCACGCAGGACCATTTTAACAGTCGCTTTCCTAGGAACTAGTCTAATTGCTGTAATGTGAAATTTTTGGATGCACTTTTTTCACCTCAAAACTGTACACTCTGAATGCAAATCGATTATTTTTTTTGTTTCGCCACATGGCTCGATTGTCCCCTCAAAAATGGGCAAGAGGGGGGAATACATGTGCTTCAAGTGATAAAGACATCTGCCCAAGGAAAATGCAAATGCCAATATTGGGTACATCCAATTTTGGAAAGAAAAAAGGAGCACTGAGAGTTCCACAAGAGCTGAAACGTTTTTTTTACATATACACCATCATTTAATTTATTAGGTCTATCCAATTACACATAAAGTATAAGCTTTTACTTATATAATTTGTTACTATGTATTAGTATTCATATTGTTTTTTATTTATCACCCTGAACATGTTATAAGCAAGTAAAATGACCATCTAAAAAACCTGTTTGGTGTGAAAGATACGGTCATTATACACAACCTCAAATTAATTTATTGTCTTCTGAATACATTGCATTAGAAATAACGTTCAGTGTGGAACAGCCTGACAGGAGAATTTGTGATCGCTCAGTATGTCTCACTCATCATTTTCTTAACAAAGAACAAAGAGCAAACACCGTGACTGGAGCTGGACTGGTGTTCGCTCAAGAAGCAGTCGGATCTGACAACCCATTTTGACATCAGGACCAGCTCCAGATCGAGATTTTTAATGGTTTCTTTGCATGAGACTGTATGGTTTGAGAGCACGTCTGAACGACTTCCATTGTGCGCCGGGGGGTCCAAGTCAAAGGTCAGCCCCTAAACATCAATAATGATTTCACAGCTTCAGCGTTGAAGCTTTGCATCATTCAAACAGGCTTGGGGTGCAAGAGGAGGAAATTGCCGTTCTCCATCTTTATTTAGATGTGATCAGTGGCCGGCTGGTTAGAAACAGTTCATCGCAGTCACAGACGGGAATTCATTATTGAGATCCTGTTTGCCAAGAAGATGCTGGCCAGAACTGGTGAATCATTCGTGTTCTGGCAGATTGCTTTGGTTGCTCTGTTGTCTCTCATATGATCATGACTGAAGAAGATGCCACGCCAGCTGGACAGGGATCTGCGTGGCTCATTTTATACGGAGGGGTTCTTTAGAAGGAAATGTCATTGGAACAACTTTATAGAAAGTCTTTGTAGATGTAGCAGTGAACATTTCAAGCCTTTTATAATCTAAATTCACCAGGGTGCTCTTGCCCACTGTCCTGAGTAGCTTATGGACTTCTAAAATTAATCTTGTTTCCAAGCTAATCCTGAGGAGGATGGATTGCTATCTGAGCCTAGTTCTGCTTAAGGTTGCTACCAGTGTTGTTCCTACTTTATTGTCACCAACTATGCTACCAAAATATTAAACAGGGTTTAGACTTTGGTTGGATGTGCTATGACAGAAAAGTAGATAACGCCTAGACTCTGGATCAGTGTTCATCAATAACTTTGACCATTACAATCAGGGGCGGAAATCCCAGGGGGAATGGGGAACGCATCCCCCCCCTTACTGGGAGAAAAAGAGGATTACCCCAGCAGCATAATCATTTTAATTATATTATTTAGCATTTAATTTATAGCGTTACGTAGTAAGGTGCATGGAGAGAAATTATTCTAATAATAGAGTCAAACTAATTAGATTTTAAGCTTTAAATGATTTTCAATGCCTCACAGAGGGTTGGCCCACTGCCTACCTTCACCAGAGCCCACTCACAATTTATTTTATACTGTTACTATTGATAAAGTGTCGCATGTTTAAGTCGCCCTACATTTGATGCCATAACTGTCCATGTGTTTGTTCTAATAAATAATAAATGAATATAGTAAGTATATATTTCTTAAGAATATTTGGTTTGGTTATTATCTGATGTATTTCTTCTGCTTTTTGTATTTCTTTACTTGAAGCTCTAAATATGTTCTCATAAAGCTAATGTTGCAAACATTGATTTTTGAGCAGTATTTCATATTTAGGACTACAGTGCAAAGTCATGATGGAACCATCTTCATTATGTTTCGGTGAGATCATGCCATATTCTTTGTGTTTAGGAAAAGTAAATATGGTACACCATATACCACCAAGTATACTGTGGCATCTATAGATCATTCTTGGTATTATTAGAACCTGTAGCCTGTATATACACTGCTCACAAAAATAGGCAACATTTTATTTGTTGATTCTTCATTTTGAAATATCCCTTAATTTTGTAAGAAGTCTACATTTAATAAAATCGGTGCAATTTTGGTAGCACCTTTGGGATCCCCATCAATCATTTCCCTAAAGAATTATTTATGTTTGTTTGAACCAAAATTACCAGAATTACAATACAATGTTCTCAAAGCAACAGGGCACAAAGCAAATGTTCTCTACTTCTTAAGATTTCCTATAACATTTGATCGTTATACTAATCACATTGCCATAAGTGAGCATCTGTAAGTCTGTGTCAACCATGTGTTGTTCCGTAAAAGATTATTTTGTGATCAGCCTGTAAAATTGCATGACTACACTGGAATTATACAAATCTTTCGTTGTAATATGGACCAGGATTTGGCATATGGCCCTGCAACAACAGGGTAATCCTGAACAGCAAAACATTTAGGAAGCAGATTTAATGACATTTTGAGCTTGAGGAGAATGTTAGGACTGCTTATAGTGCTGTCATTGTTATTGGAAAGGGCATAAAAATGATTTTTGCAACTCAGAAACACAACAAACACAACAGTGGAGTTGCAGGACAAAAATAGAGGTTTTATAACTGGCATATTGATATGTATTTGTATATTCTTTGTATTTCTGCATGTGATAAACTCATACTATCACCCTGTATACTATATCACTACTATATTAGTTTACTGAGAATGATCTGCCTCCTAAATGATCAGATCTTATGTGTTAAGAAATTGTGCATTGCAGCAAATGTACTAATGTGTAGCTATGTAACAAACTTGCTGAATAAATTTAGTAACAAATTTAGTGAACTTGATAGGGTTTTTTTCCTTTCCACTGTCGTCCAGGGCTTGTTCAATTTGGGATTGTCTTTCAACATAAGGCCAGACTTTTTTAATTGCTTGTTCCTCGGATGTCCCTACTTAAGAATCTACTGAGGAGGGTGGGGAAAAAAAATCTTTATTTTTCAGCACTTTTCAGTGGAATCAATACAAAGGAAGGAGGAAGAAATAAAAATGTTTTATTTAAAAATAAAATGTATTTATCCTACAATTAAATTAAAGTGAATCTGGAAAAAAAAATCAAATAAACAGAAGAAAACCGTTGGCTCTCCACCGGAGGGTGGGAAAAGCTAAAAAAAATAATAATTAAAAAAAGAATTTCAACCATTGTTGCTGCGGTGGATCCGAGTATATAACGTTATAAAGTTGTTTTGAGACAAAGCACTATTGTAAAAAAGAGCTAGATAAATAAAAATGATTCGACTTGATTACATTGCCAGCGTAACATTTTAATAGTTAAAAATGGATCTTTAGAGATTATTTTAGGAGGAAGATGGTGTGCTCCAGAAAAACATTTAACACTCTTTAAAATATAGTCTCCAAATCTCAAATCCTTAATTCATAGTTCAGGAGTCAGTTCTTACTGTCTTAGGTAAGAACTCGTTTTGTCAGTTACAGGGTATAAAAATGATCTAGAATGACCACGGGTGAGTGGAGCTGTACATTTCGAGGTCCATGAATAATCCTAAGGATGAAGGAAAAAGATTCATCCCCCTTTTCACCCTTTCAGATGTGAATATGGGCTCAGCCTTCAGTCAATATAGCAAGAGCGTCTCTTGCATTTCAATTAGTTTGTTCTTAACTCCGCCCCCTCCCGCTAATCGACACGCCTCCTCAGCGCTTCATACAGCTGCATCATGAGCAGTCTGAGCGCTTCGTGTGTGGATGGATGTACATCTGGAGGAAGAGCGCACAGGATCTAACGCACTTCTTCCGCGGAGAGGAAAGAAAACGGGCTGTTATTTTCTCGTCATTAATAAATCATCGGTCTGCATTAGGGAACCGGAATCATGGCTGGATTAAGCATTTTACAGGATGAGTTCATATGCCGAATATTTATTTATTCGAGATAAATAAACAGAGAGCCTGGATGCTGAGGTATGTGAGGTTACAATGCTTTAATTTCATTATGAGTTTTGAACACCTGTAGTTTCTGGTTATCTGTCACTTAACTGGCTTTATCGTCCTTCATTAATCTATGTATTATCATATTAACATGACTTACAATACAATTCATGATTAAGTGGATTACTATAAAACAAATATTACACATGATTAAGCTCTGAATGGTCGAATTAACAAACTATTGGTTAGGAAATTTTAAAAAGCAGGGAATTTAAACAGGGAAGTTCATGTTCCAAGTTCATGTAGCCTGTACAAAGATTAAATATTTAAGCGATGTTTAAACTAAAAACCCAAACTGACACATGGCTGGTTGTTTATAATCTTCCAAAATGTCTTCTATGTTGTTTTTTCGCCTTTTTCTTAAATGAACACATGTCAGCGGGTAGTCCTCAGTATGCCAGGCTCATGTTTTGGCCTGGTCAGAGTCCAGATTTGAAATCTATAGAGAATATTTACTCTCACATCTCACATTTAACATCAACTATCTGGGAATCATTATTTTCAGCCACTTATCAAATGTCTGGAGCAATTACAATTGAGTGGAACAACAATCATTTTAGACAATTGTTTGGACCATTTTTCGTCCAGGTGTTTGAAATATGTATATAACCTATAATGACCTTATATATATATATATTTATATATATATATATATATATATATATATACTTCTGAACAGAGATATGTAAGGTTGTAATGCCTAAAATTCATCATGAATTATGTCTTCTGCATGCAATGCTAATGCAGCTATTTACTGCTGAAGTCAGAGGTTTGGCGACAGCATAACAAATTAAGCCTAAACAATGAATTGTAATGATGTTTTTGAGAAACAATGCCTTGTGATTGGCTCTTTACTTTTAGAAATAAGAAAGATGCACAGTTCTGGATGATTGCACTTGTATCCAATTTATTCCAATAAGGAATCTAAATTAAATTTAAACTAAATGTTACTGCATTGTCCCAAGCAAAGACCAGCTCATTTAAAATCAACTGGCCACCTAATTAGTTTCTTCCGCAATCATAGCATGATTCACTAACATGAATCACATCTTAGCGTGCTATATTTTACTGTCACATAAAAGACAGGTTCTTGTCTTCCATAAATGTGTGTGAGAGAGGTGGGGGCTGTATGCTCATGTGAAATGATTTTACACATCTTAAATAGTAAAGAATGCTAAATAAATATATAGGACGTAAAATAATGTATGAGAAACGTTAAATGTGATATAGAATCACTTTCCAGTGTTACAGAGGTATTGGTGCTCTAGCCAACTCTAGCTGATCCTTGGTATTATGCATGTTGATCTAAAGCTTGTATGTAGCTCTTTGGCCAAGGGAACCCAATCCATGTGAACCTTATGCGTTGGTATTGGTGTTGTGGGTTGAAGGCATTCTTGGCAATAGGCAAAGTCCAAAGTAATGACATGTTCTTAATAATAAATACAATTCTGTATTTAAAGCTGTTTTGCTCTTGTCGGGTTTCTCTCCGTGGGGATCTGCTGCATGATGAGCTTGATATTTTCATTATTATCTTCACTGGAGGACCACGCTGAGATAAGTGCAGCTCCTTATCACCATCAGGCCTTTTACAATTGAGAGTTTAATCATTCTTGAATTGCCAAAAAGAAGAAAAATGTGTTGTGAAGAAGACAATTACCTCCAGAAAAACGGGGTTATTGAGATATGTCTGCATATAATGATGAATCAACGCAGGGATCGAAGTGATTGTAGTTTTAAAAAATGGTCTTATAGAATATTTTATTTTTTTTACTACAGTCTTGAGCTTTTGGTTCCCCTTTTGGTTTTGGTTCCCCTTGTTTAAATGACTAGTTTTGTTGACTTTAAAATACAAAGAAGCGTTATCCACTAAACAATTATCCACTAGCTTATTTTTTATGAAGCTCAGGATCGGTTAGCAAGTTGAATGAGGATAATCTGGCTATAAATACCTGCAGTTTGTTTAACGGGATTCATAGTGAAAAGCAGTGGTACTGTGAAGGGAATGTCTGCAAAATGGTCTCAAAGCAGATGATTGGAAAAAAACAGTGATTTGAGTGTGCCAAAGGCCGTAGTGTGAAGGAAGTAGCTAAATTTGCAGGTGTATTAAAGCAGGTGTATTATATGGGTCTACCAGCAGTCTCCAAATTCTCATCAGAATTGTAGCCAAAAGACGAAACTGATGGGCAGGGACTGCGGGTATGTTCAAAGCATTCAAATTGCTTCTAGAATCAACACAGGTTTTTAAAACTAATTTCTGAATGAACACTCTGCAGGGAACTAAACAATTTCTATCCACCAGTCATGTTACATGTTTTTTCACACTTATACTGTTCCTCTCCTGTTTCCCTAAGAGTTGAGCTTAGGTGTGAGGGCGGACAGGCCCAGTAATTGACTTTACCAGCTGTGATTACTGAACTTAAAGTGAGCAAGCCTTGGCCAGTGTTTCCCCGCACCCGCTCATGCTTTTTCTTTCATCTCTTCTCATTTTCACCTCGCTTCCGCTTTAATTAGGAACTCTTGCGCCTCTCCTTCTTCGTTTGCGCCCAGAGGATATTCCATGCATTGCTCGTGACACTTTGGTCTCTGTGCCATCATTTCTATTCCATATTTTATTTAAGGATCCTCATTACACTTCACTTTTTATGCATGGTTTTAGGAGCCTCCAGGGACAGGCATTTATTGCTTTGGAAATCTTCTAAACATTCTCAATTACTGTATTCATGTCATGCATGAGGGTCAGTGGTAGAAGGTCCATTTTTGATGGGCACCCGTTTCAAAGCTTTGTGTCGGCTGTAAAGGACTGAGATGCAAAGAGGATACACATACTGAAAGCTACGAGCCTTTTAAACGTGTAATTATTTAATATTTTAGACCACTTTCAAAGATGCACTTGTTTTGGAGCTTGGAGCTTTGCCAAACTAAACCATCAACTAATTAAGGCTTCCAATTGTTCTTTTGGTACAGTGGAGGAACTATAATAGTTTGGGCAGCATATTTGAGGACCAGTTGAATTTTGTGATGTTTTCATATAACATATAACACCCATAGACATACTGCCAAATTATTCCAGAGTTTAAACGCCTACATGAATTCATGCTCCTTGGCCTCATCAGAGAACAGATTATTTTACCCCATACCAAGAATTAATGTCCTGGGGATAAAGGGTGGCCCAAATCCTTATTTCTGCCTTGGTAACGATTGTTTATGGGTTTGATGTAGCCTGTGGGAAAACACACTGTTTACAGCAACTGAAGTTGACAGAACCTTCCATGACTGGTTTCCAGAATGAAATGCCTGTGCTTTTTATAAACGCAACGATGTTGATTCATCTTGTTAAGGCAATGCTCTTGTGCACAGCTCAGGAGATAACTCAGATCTTCCCTGACAGAACGTGAAACCAGCTTTCCTAAGTGCCAGGCTAACTAGGGCACTGCCACTTCTGCACTTCTCACTCAGGAGCAGCTGTCAGAGGTTACCATGTTCTTCCAAAAACATTTTTAGAAGATCAAGCTCTGTATGAGATCCAGCAAACAAACAGGATCCTGATTTGATTTTTTTTAAATGTTATTTTTGGCGGGATGCCACACAGAGATGGAAGCTGCTTGCCAGACGATCTCAAATAATGAGAGATGCTGGAGCAGATCAGGGAAATTGTGCTGACCTAGTTAGCATCGCTCATACGCTGCATGAAATCGTTCTTCCACAGAACAAGGCTGCCACGGCGCTAATGAAAATTACATTACAACCCTGTGCCACTTTCCAGACTTCTTAAGGCGTTAATAATTCACAGCAGAAATCAAGCACATTCAGAGTATCAACGACATGGAAGCTTGGATGAACGGCTGAGGTGTCACAAGTACACAACTCCTTACTCACAAGTACACAAGATTTTCAATTCTGCTTTCAAACAGGTAGTTATCTTCTAGGAAAACAAGAAAACATTTCCAGATTGTTTGTAGTCAAAAGTAATAATAATCCCAGATTTGTTTAGTCATTGATCGAATATTCAAAGTTGTGATTAAAGTAATGGGACTGTTGATCAGAAGATTAAGAGCTCAAGTCGTGCTGCATTGCGTAGTTCTGATAAATGCTGTAAAACTAAAAGGCCAGTCATTTTCACCTTGATCTTTTCTGTTTGTTCACAGTGCTTCTGGCAATGGATTTGTTATGAGTCAAATCTGCTTGACAAGGTATAAAGAGCTGAACCTAATCTAATTAGCTAAAGGGAATCCAGATATGTGGCTGTACAGAAGAAAAATGCAGGAGAGAGCATAAAGGACCAGGGGACGGATGGAATGGAAGAAGGATTCAGGAGGATGTCGTCGACTGAGGCAGAAACACAAGCAAGCGTCAAAGCCAGTGTGAAAAAGGAGCCCAGGAGAAAAGGTTAGGCCTGATCACTCTCCCTGTGATAAGTGCTGTTATGTGCACGTACACCAGTGACGTAGGCGTAGTTGGGAACAATGCCCTTTTAATTCGACCAATCCACATGAAAATAGTGAATATTCGTTATGACAAAAATGTGTAACGTCATTTCTATGTGTTAAATCAAGCAAACCATCCAAACAAGGACATTGGCATAAACAGTAATTTTTTTTAAAGAGCTGTCCTAGATGGCGATGCCAAATATGTTACTAAACATGCCGGTGTACATGTACAAGTTACAGGGTTTAATATGTTCAACCATACCAAGAATGGCCTGTAGATGGCAAAATATATATGGAATGCAACCAGTATGGTGTGATCTAACAGAATATTAATTGAGAACAGATATGAAGATGGTTTCAGTCTGAAGTCTGTGTAGTCATTAAATATGTTTATTACTGCACTAATCTCAGAATCTGTTACATTAGAGTTACAAGGACATATTTTAAGTTTTCTGGAAGCTGGTGAGCAGGTGTTGTTTATCTGTAGAGGTGTAACAGTAAAAGCTGAAAGACAAACTCAGACCTTAAATGGGAAAAGAAAGTCAGAAAAGAGACATTTCTCTTGCAAAAGTGGCATCAAATGGAAAACAAAGATGTTTCTTTGGTTTCTCTCGTGTGCGAGATAGAATCAAAATCTCACGTGCCTCCCAAATTTAGCAGAGATCTATAAAGGACTAATCTAATAATCTAATAAAGACATTGTGCCAATATCTGCCAGCATTTTAATTAGCATGTTTATCTGCTGCTGAGCAAAATCTGAGCCATGAACATTATTATATATTATTATATTGTTGGGCAGCACTGGTGGTTCGGTGGGTAGCACCGCTTGCCTCACAGCAAGAAGGTCCCGGGTTCAATCCCAGGGTGGAGCGGCTTGGGTCCTTTCTGTGTGGAGTCTGTATGTCTTCCCCGTGTCTGCGTGGGTTTACTCCGGGTACTCCGGTTTCCTCCCACAGGCGTCTCCAAATTGTCACTGACTTGTGTATTCAAAACACCCCAGCCGGGTAACTGGAAACAGCTGCATGCCGGTCCCAAGCCTGGATAAATGGGGAGGGGTGGAGAAAGCAATGGCAAACTACACCACTATCCTTCCAAAATACTTCATGGATCACATTGATGAAGGACAGAAATTTGTGGAGATCCATGATCCATCAAGTGACCGAGAGTCAGCTGCGACTGTACGGTTAATATCATCATCATTATACATTATATATATAATATAAAATGAACAGATATTTCTCATACCTACGTACAGTTCTTGTGTTTTCTGATGATAGACACCAAAAACCCTGCAAACCTGACCAGGAATAATAAGTGAAAATTAAACCTGATAAATCATAATAGACATTAAGAAAGAACAATTATTTTATTTCAGAATTTAAAAAAGATTCTGTACTTGTTCATGTATCTCTATGTTCAATTGTCACTTAGCCAACATTGTAACAATGGTAAAGATTTTTAAGTTTAGTGTTGGTGGGCAGCTCATGAGGTTCAGATGTAAGCACTGGATACATCAGTTCCCAAGGCTTGGTTTGCAACCAATCAACTTCTCAATGATAAACTGAGTTTTGTCTAATTTAATCTCAACCCCCTGCTTTAACTCAATTAACTATTCTCTATACTTTATTAACTTAATTAATTCATTTTTCTTTTAAGGATTTCAGGAGAAACATCTGTAACAAAGCTAATATGTAACTGAAACATAAGTTTGCCACGCTCTGAAAGAGCAAGCATTATGCATTACCATTTTCATACGGGGACACTCTGCTGCTCAGGAGAGCGTAGCAGACTACTTTAGCACAAGAACCATCTGAAGGAACCGTACTGGAATTGTTTTGAAATTTGGGTGTCCTTCAGATGACAGTGTGATGGACGATGTGCTGACTGGCCGAGTTCATCAGTGAACCATATCACGATTGAAATGGAATTGAATCGGGAATGAAGAAGATGGGGTATGACGGTGTAATGTCAGGCTCCGTTTTTTTTGGCTCTCTTTCCTTTTCTGCCGAAATGAATAAGAGCACTTTAGCGAGCGGTAAATCTTCTCTGAGCTGATTCTCTGCTTCGGGACTCCACCGAGGCTGTTTTACTGCCGCTGTCTGGTTCCCTTGCGGCCATTGCGAATAACATCGATCCGAAGAAAGCTATTACTCATGCAGCTGCTTGGCTGTTTGGCGCAGTACGACAGCTAGGAGATCATGCTAATCAGCTTGGCTACAGTGCCAAGCAATAGGTACTACATTTGCTTCAGGTTCAGAGATGCTCTTCAAATCTGATGGTTAGGAAACCACAGATACGCCATGGGTATTGGTGGAAGCTTTCAAACTGAAATTAGGTTTGTAAGTCGTTTGGATGGTGCTAAGATTAAAGCTGGTGGCTCAGAAGTTGAGGATTCAAGTAAAGTAAAAAAGCATTATGTTATACATAAACCATGGAAAAACATGGTTACATAATGAGTTAACTGCTCACAAACATCTATATACAGAATATTCTGCAAACACCCTTGGACTAGCAGAATGGGAAACCTGAGGGAGGCTACAGCTGTCGACCTGCTTTGATACCAAGTGGCTTGTGTGCAATTTTATATAACAGATGTAAAGTCAGTGCTGCTGTTTGTGCCTACCAAAAGAAATGCCTCTCATCCATCTCCATAGTAACTGTTGCTCACTGACAGGAGCCAATGTGAAAGATGAGTCAGACACGAGCCCTCGTTCAGCAACAGGATTATTAAACCACTGCGTGTGGCTGTGAATCACATTTTAATAACATGCTCTCAATCGTGTGTTTTCTTCTTCATGTCTGTCTAAAAGGAAGAACTGTGAAACACATACAGAGATGACAGATGGCTGACACAGATGCCTCTCGGTTGCCATACGTATTTCTCCACCTCCCAACTGCTCGCAAACATGTTCAGCACATTTACTCTCCCCAGTCTCGGAGCATCCCACATATTCCATTTTATTCACTGGAACTGGGTGTGGATGCAAAATTTGCTGGAAATTACTGGAACTGGATACTGGATTAGTTCAGTTGGTTTATTTAGGCTCAGGAACAATGATAAACCTACAGACCAGAGTCAATGGAATTAAAACTTGGAACCATTTGAATTGGAATCAGAATCTGGATCAATATAATGTAAGCAACACCCAACTCTACCAAATGTAGAGGCTCATTCCACCAATGAGGGTAAAGCACACTAAAACATCAAGATATGGGCTTGCAAGATATGGCCATACGATCTCCAAAAATGCATACCAGGTACCCTGGAGCTGAAGTTCTAAAATGGTGTGCAGATGTGTAATTCTGAACCAAATAATGTACATCATTTGAAATAGAACATTTTAAAGCCTGAAAAGCCAGGATGAAAGGGTTAGGTTTGAGTCTGGATAAAGTAGAGGTGGTTTTATGACTTCCAGTTCCTTCCCGGTTCTAATGTTTTACCAGGTTGACACTTGGTTGAACGTTTGTGGAAAGTTCTACACTTGATCTTCTTGGATAATGGTCTGGCATCTCATAACAAACCATACAATGTAACATGAGCCAATCAGAAATGAAATGATCTGGTTGAGAAAGCTTCTCTTTGAAAAAAGGAAAAAAAAAAGTTAAGCCTTGAGTACTGGCGTAATTATACTGATTTTCTTTGATATAAACTACCTGTTCTCTTTGCTGCACTTGGGTGTTGTTTCAAGATCATTAGTATAACCCAATTCAGTGCAGTCCAGGTCCTCTGGACAGCAGAGAGGTCAATCAGCCCTAGTGCCAGAGCTCGTCCCGCTGAACTTAACAGCCTCTTGGCAAAGTCCTCCATCCAGAGGGCTCAACATTCGTCCCCACCCATCTGCTGCCATCTGTTCTCTTCTCTTGCCATCACGCCACCGCCGCTGCTGTCTCATCTGAAGTTGCAGAGCATTCTTCGTGTAATAGGGTGAAGGGATTTTCTCAGCCTGAGCTGGACTCCTCCCAAAGAAGCTGTCGCATTGCTCATTTTCACACTGCTATGGTCCAAGGAGTCCATAAGTTCTACTATCTATCGATCTAAAAATTCAGTCATCTGAACAGTCGTCATTGAGACTTACACAGTGGCTGTAATTCACTGTAATTGGAATGGGTTTTTAATGTGTGTTAATATAATAATTTCAGCAGGGTTGTGTGCCTTAGAAAAGAGATTCCCAATGGCCTAAAGTCTTGGCTTGGCAAAGGGTGATGTACGTAGTTTTATCTTTCCATTCTGTCCTTAGTAAATGCAATTTCTATTGGGAAGACAACAGTACATGGAGCAAAACAATAAAAAATACATATGATATAATTTTCCTTTACAGTAACATGATTCAGTTAGTCACTGTAATGAATCAGTTAGGCTGCTGTGTTTGAATTAAGTCATTAGAGATCAAAACAGTCATGAAGTAAAAATGCCAGTTAACATAGACACTGCATGAGTTATGGTCTGCAATTTAGACCATGAGTCAGCAATCAATATTTTGACCTTTTCAAAACAACATATTTATCACAGCTATTAAATGATGCAACTGCAGTGCTCAGAATGACCCACCCTTCAAACAGGACCTGATCTGTGGTGCCCCTGTGTGGCTCCTGTCCATTAGAGACCAATGTAAAATACATAGAGAAGCAGGTGGAGTGCTTCTATATGGTAAATGGAACTGCTAAATTGGACAATGAGTATAAAAACAAAGAAGTGTATTTTTAAAGTGCATGGTGATTGTATATCTGTGCAAGTTGCTCTAGCAAAAAATATAAACGACTATTGACTGTGGCTGGTCCACTGTCCAGACTTTAGAATATCACTCTATAGCTAGTTAGTTATTCAAAATGATGACAAATCCTGAAAAATCCCACAGCTTTGTGTAATGGTGAAAGAAAGTGTGCCAGTCAATTATCTAAAATGCTGCAGAGGGGGCCAGGGACTCCAGAGCTTTGACCATGGCATGATTGCTGGTGCTGGAGCGGATGTAATGAGAATTTTAAAAACGAGTGTTCTCCAGGGATTTTTCCGCCTAATAGTGTCTAGAGTTTAACCTCTGCCGATTTTCAAAAATATTTTCTGGGCCATTAAAGAAGATTGGTTGCATATTTAACAATGGTCTTTAGAAACTTTCTTCATTATAATGTCTAGAGAGTTTCTCCCACTTAAAGTACCAAACTCAAAACAGAATCAGCAGACTAAAACCTGGACTTGGCATCGTTCCACAGTTGTCAGTTGCCTCCAAGGATCTTATAACAAGCCCAATTCAAGGCACATTTTGCACGTGTTACAACAGCGTGGCTTTGTAATAAATGATTTGGGTACTAGAATGGCCTGCCAGCAGTTCAGACCTGTCTCCCACTGAAATTGTGCGCCGAATTATGAAGCGCAAAATACATCAACGGAGACCCCGGACTGTTGAGCAACTGAAGTTGTACATCAAGCAAAAATGTGAAAGAGATCCACTCAAAAAGCTTTAACAATTAGTGTCCTCGGTTCCAAACTACTTGAGTGTTGTTAAAAAGAAAGGTGGAACTTGTTGCAGTCTAATTAAAAATGAGTGAATATTTGCCAAAAACAATAACATTTATGCATTTGAACATGAAATATATTGGATTTGTAGTGTATTCAACTAAATATAGGTTGAAAAGGATTTGCAAACGTCCCACTTCGTTGGAATTGAGGTTGTTTTAAATATTTTATCTCCATATTAAAATCTCAGCACAAATAAATGACCTTATTGGTGTTTATATTTTAAAATATAACTTTTAAAAACGACATCCCTATGTTTCATATTTTAAGGTTATTATTCTTTCATTTTAGAATTGCAATGTTATATTGTATTATAAAATGATGTTTAAAAATGTTGAAAGTCGTTACATCAGCTCTGTAAAAAGCCAAGTTAAATGGCTCTGGTCACTGCCTTTAACTGATGTAAAAGGGGTTGGAATGGATTAGCTATTAGCATTCGTGACAGCTCTGTGACTGAGGTTGGGTGTCAGACTGAGATTATTTGATTCAGTTCACACAGCCTTAATGGTGAATGAAAGTTAATGGAGCATGAAAAAGCTAGAGCTCCACATGTTCCTTCTGAGCTTTTAAAGCCTGCTAATTAAAGGCGTAATACTTCTAAGTAGCTGTATAGATTACTGCTCTGTTTCTGCTGTCTAGATTCTGACTTTACCCGGAGTCAGAAGAGTGGGAGGTTCTCTCGTATTTTTCTAACACCCTTCTTTTTTGTCTCAGGTCAGGAACGTAGCGAGCAGGCCCTAATCAAGCGCTTCAGGGGTGACGGAGTCCGCTACAAAGCCAAGCTAATTGGTATTGACAATGTGGGTGCCGCACGGGGAGATAAACTCTGCCAGGATGCCATGGTAAAGCTGAAGGTACGGGAACTTAAAAAATCTTTAATGAGTGAACTGCTGAGGTGAAGAACTTAGCTGGTTAATGTTGACGGGTTACTTTAACCCCAGTAAAGTATTGCAACCCAGCGAAAGATGGTATAAAATGGTATTAGGTAAATTATGGAAAATAGCATTATGTAAATTTGTAATGAAACAACGCAAATAGTAACAGGTCATTGAAATAAACCCTTTCTTCATTCTCCTTTAGGGCATTGCTGCTTCAGGACGATCCAAAGGGCAACACAAGCAGCGGGTCTTCTTAACTGTCTCCTTCAACGGCATCAACATCTATGATGAGAGATCTGGGGTAAGTCTCGATTTAAAGATGTACAATATCCTGACAAATCGTGGTCATCAGGACAGCTTCAAGGCATCTTGGCATAGATTCTACAAATCTCTGAAGCAGCACTGGAGAGATAAAGCTGCATCCTTTCAACAGATGGTGGTTTGATGATAATGGTGAGGGTGAACACTGTTTAATGCCTCAGCCCATAGTGGTAAACTGGGTTGAGATCTGGTGACTAAATGCCATAACAGAATTTATATAATGTTTAAATTATTCAAGCATCCCACTAAGCATGCTTGTGAATTTTTGTCTGTGGCATTCAAACACCTACATGCTGTCTCTGATTAATAGTGGTGAAACATATTAGAGGCAAAAGATTGGATTACTCAGTACATTTGTCAGGTTTTTTTGGGTTTTGTAGAATAACAGTAGATGAGCTCAACATGGGCGCTTGCGTCTGGCCCAATCACTATACACTTGCATCACTATGTTTGGACCAGTCACTAAAAACTAACATGACTCAGGTTTCTTATGTGCTAAAAAAAAAGAACATACCTTGAAGTAGAAGATTAAAAAAGCCGGCATTCTAAAAACTACAATCTTCCCTTGTGGTGTGAATATGTGACAAAAAAGCATAGTTCTAAGAACGATGAAAAATCTCCTCCAATACAAAGTCGTATACATAAGGTGAACACAGAAAATCTAATTCCTCAGATACCATGCCTGATTTGACAACCACTTGGTCTGAGTAGAACCATTGGTAGTCCTTCAACTTTGTTTTGTAGCTATCGTGTGATGGGGAGACAAAGGGAGCATGCTGGAGCTGGACAGAATTCCAGTTCTATTATCAGTTCTGATGATTACAGGATGATGTACTGCTTTTTTTCACTACTCTGGCAGCCACATCACTCAGACCTGCACTCCTGCTTATTAATCACAGTTAATTAGCCCGTCACCGGCACGTTCCTTTCAGCACTAGCCATTATTCCAGCCATCATTTACATCAGTAAAGAGATTTCACTGCTAATGGAAAATTTCTAACCCACAGGTCCTACAGTACCACCATACTGTGCATGAAATCTCCTACATCGCCAAAGACACCAGAGACCATCGTGCCTTCGGCTATGTCTGCGGAAAAGAGGGCAACCACAAGTTTGTGGCCATTAAGACGGTTCATTCGGTGAGCATTTATGATTTTATTCTTGTCATCCAGTACCATATTCTGAACAACATTAACATTCATAGGCATGGGACGCATGGACAGCTTATAGTTGTGCCTTTATAGCATATAAAAACATAAATACGCTTAAAACATTAATACAAAAAAATGTTTTATTTACATAAAATAATGTATATATTCCCTGGACAAAAAATGAGTCACCTTGTGTCATTAAGATGGTAGTAAAGTCAGGTTACTGCAGATGGCATTGCTTGAGGATGATGGGGTGTAAATACCTGTGGGGTGTGCAGTGAGAAGAGGTGCGAGATTGAGAAGAGGTGGTACAGTGCAGTGAATGTCTTGTTTGATGTGTGGAAAATGGGTCGCAAAGCAGATGTTAATGATTGTCAAAAAGCAGTTGCAATTGCATTTGGGTGTACCAAAGGCCATAGTGTGAAGGAAGAAGCTAAATTTTCAGGTATATCAAAGTGTACTGTCATATGGGTGTACTAGCAGTGGCTAAAAATCCAAGCCTACATGAAATTCCAGCTGAATGTAAAACTGTAAACAAAAACACATATTAACAGACGATTAAAACATCTTTTAACACAAGAAACTTGCACTAATTTGTCTGCTGCTTCTTCTTTGTTCTGGTAGGCAGAGCCTCTGATCCTGGAGCTTCGTGACCTATTTACACTCATCTATGATCTGAAGCAGAGGGATGAAGAGGAGAAGAAAGCTCAGAAAGCAAAGCACTGTGATCAGGCTGTCTATCAGGTAGAGCAAAACACACACACACACACACACACACACACACACAAAAACACATCTCGCTATTTTTGTGACTGCATTCCATTTTCATAATAATTACTGTGGCTAATTAGTGGTATACACAACCATAACCATAGTAACCTAAAGTTAATTTTTGTCTCTTTAACTTTTTTTTTAAATAAATGCAGGCCTTGCATTGGCATCATTGTTCTTAATGAAAAGACAACTGAAATACGACATGGAAAAAATATTATGTAACCTATTAATACAGCAACTGTAAAGCATTAGATTGTTGGGTTTTCTGAGGTATGTTTTGGGTCCTAATAACCTTCTTCATTTTCTATTTCCCTAAATGGTTTAGTTTGGCATAAAATTGGTGACACACCACAAAGCACTCAATGGTGCGAGTGAAAACTTCAGTCTTGGATTTTCTGCAAACACTTCTTAGTTCTTTAGTTTAGTCTTAGTTTACACAGTAATGGCCATTGATGTTGGTTACACTCGCATAGGCATCAAACTTCTGATGTACACAACCTCTCAGTCTTGAGCTGGTCTTGTAGATTTACACATGCTGGCAAAGTAGTAGATTATTAAATAAGTAAAGTTAAGGAAATAATATGACTTATATGGGCAAAATAATTTGGATGATCCTTTCTGTAAAAGCAGAGAGAAGGTCATTGATATCATTCCAGGGATGCGCTTAGATTTTATCAGAGGCCTTTAAAATAGGGCCTCAGAGTCCAGAAGGATGGGATTTTTACCTACTCCTGTTTGAAATGAGGTATTCCTCATATGTTGGTTTGGTTCATGAATTTAACTAAATAAATGTTTATTTTTCCTCATATCTCAGCTTAGGTTATTTGAGTAAAAATGATTCTGTCAGCCTTGCAAAGCCCACGACACTTTCCACCTCAGACAATTTCTTATTTGTCTGTGAATGAGTGACTGAAAATATCATATATTAACTATAAATATATCAGATATAAAAGCTTTATAAGAGATGTTGCATTGCTTAAATAAAATACAGGAGGCACTGATTAACTTGTTATTTAATACTCTCATTCTTGGTCATGTTTAACCTCTCGTTGACATTTTACCCCTCAATATCCGTTACAGACGATTATCGAGGATGACTCTGATGACCCGGTGTATCAGGTATGCAAAGAAATGTTTTTCTCTTCAGTTGAAAATATCTGAATCAGAGGTCTAACTGCATCACTACACAGTTCCAGCATTTACACATCCAGTTCAGGACTTCTAATAGAAAGATCACAAAGAACAAAGCCCATATACAGGCCTCTTTGATCTTAATACATGTTCTAAGTCTCGCTGCACTACACTTTAGAGCACATCAGTAGATGTCAATGCTACAAGCCCTTATAATATTATAACCCTCTTATACATTATATTTTACATGTACCTAACCTGTGGTACTTTTATGACTCATTATGGCCCATGATACTTTGTTGGCCGTCCCTGTGTTTGATTGTTGCATGTTGGCATGCGCCAAGCACCGAACTGTGTCTGACCAGCTGCCCATTTGGCACTGCCACCACTTTTTCTCTCTTTGTCTGTCTCCCCCTGCTGTAGTACATAGTGTTTGAAGCTGGACATGAACTGCTCCATGGCCCTCAAACAGAGGAGAGCGTTTACCAGGTACTTTGCACGATAAACCGTGCCCCCTTCTCTTCCCATTTTTATTTGTTCTAACCCTGTAATTAGTAGGACTGCCTGTAGATAATAGAAAATTAAATGATATTATTGACAAAGTGAGCATATTTGGTGGATATAACAATGTAGTTCATGTTTTGACTTTAAAAACCTTTTTTAGGTCCCGTCCAGTCAGCAGAAGGAAGGCATCTATGATGTTCCAAAACGCCATTTTATGACTGTAGGTGCTTATGTGCTAATCACTCGCCATCCATGTGCCCAATGTCCCTTGTACAAGCCCCTCTATTAGTGCTCAGTCTGTCTTGCTTTTGGAAAATCCATCCATCATTTACTCATTTGTGTTCCCGTTCAGAAGAATGTGGTTAAAGAAGCTTTTAACTCCAGACCAATTTTACTCAAGTGTTTCAGCTCCAAAGATGTCAGCCTTGGCCAGTTTTTTTCTAAAACAAACATTGTCTTACAATATTTTAAGTCTTTAAAGAGCAAAGATTCAGCGATTTTCTCAATGGAGCACTTTCCAGTCAACGTTTCCAGATTCTTTACAGGGGGCATTCCGGTTATTGAAAAAGTTTAGATCAGGAAAAAATCATACCAAAGCTACAGTTAAATACACTGTTTACATATATAATTACATTCATATAGTTCATTTTAAAATATAACTGTAGGCGGTATATTAGCTATAAGTTCACATAACTATTAGATGTTGCTAATTAACCACAGTGTACTGACCATTTTACGACATCGGTACCAGGGGTGTGTGTAACTGTAGAGCTGAGTGTAAAACTGAGAAAGACCTATCGGAAACTTGATTTTGAAAGCAGCATGTGACTAGTTATAAAGAATCACAATTTATCAAATTAACTGGAATATGTAATCAGACACAAATTGAATGGACTGCAAAAAGTATTTGGATTCCAAGTTGAATTTTTGGGTTCCATCATCAACAATATGTGGTATAAGGTCATTATACCATTGCTAAAATAACAATCCTAATGGTGGTCTAATACTTTTTTTCATGATACTACATGTACACACTGTATATAATAGTGTCTTTACAGATACCTTTAGTATGTATTTATCTCTTTGTTATTTGGTGGTCAGGGCTGTAAAGAAGCAGTGATATATGTCACATTTAATTAAGCACTGTGAATGAGCCTGTTTTTTCTGAAAGCATGTTTATCATAACTATGTACCATTGGTGTACCAATTTTCAAAGAACAAATTTAACAGCTTACCAATTAGTACTCTCAAATTCACACATCATAATTGTAAAATGACTGTTAGATTCCAGCACAAAGGGAGTCACGTGACCTCAACAAGACTTTGATTGCAATACAGACTGTAAATTTAATACCCGCTCTTCATTTCAGAAGCAGACCACAGCACTGCATATTTTAATATTTTCCCCTCATTCTCTTCCCACCTGAGCCAACTAATCAGCTCCCAAACTACTGACCTTCATCCTCTGTGTCCTTTACATCCAAGCCAAATTTTCAGCGGTTAATAAGAGAAAACTCTAAACTATGCACTGCTGTGGCCTTTCAAAACTTTGGGGGACAAATAAATTAAATATGACTTTACATGAGAGCATACTTTTTGGGATGTGTCTTTTTGTTGTTCCACTTCCAATTCTCCAGCCTATTTTGATAAGGACTTTATTTCATTTTCATTCAGTATTGTGCAACAGTTTTAGGCCACCGTTAAATTATACCATTGTTTGTGGTGTAATGACCATGTGTAAAAACAAACTAGTATTTGGATGATTTGGCAGCTTCATCTGAATCCCAAGTTGACCCTTGTACAGTTTGAATTAGCTTGATAAGGAATGGTCTTTTTGGAAGGGTGGCAACTGAGGAATTCGTGAAATTATTTTTCCAAAAGGAAAGCTGGGTAAAGTGCTAAGATGTGAAAGTAGAACAAACAAAAATAGAAATATTGGAATGATGATCAGTGGAAAAGAGCATTATGAAGAGACAAATCTAAGTTTGACATTTTGTGGACGTTAAAAAATTAAATTATAAAATACCTAAGTTATTATAAAAATGTTAAAACTACAAATTAAATTGTGGCCTAAGACTTTTGCACAGTACTGCATATGATTAATCTCTGAAAATGATGCCATTTAGTTGCTTAGGTTCATAAACCAAACATAACTTTACTAATGGACTGATCTAATTGTCGCTTCTCTCCAACAATGCCTCTCCTTTGTTTGATTTTTTGAAGAACGTTGGACAGTTTGAGCTTTTTGGCGACATGGCCACACCACCAGACATCTTATCGGTAAGATGATATTAGCACCTTTATACAAATCGCTCCAAAAAGTCCAAAGCTAAATGTTTCACAGCATTAAGTCCTCTCTGGTGTTTAAATTGATTTTATAATTCACAGATGCCTGCTTCTCCTGCTAATACCCTGGACCCTGGGCGACGGTGGCATCAGCGTCACCCTGAGCTTTTCAAACATTTTAGCCCCCCCGCTGTGCCTTCAGGTGACAAAAACCCACCTCTCAGAATTCCTGTTCTAGTGGGTCCAACTGTAATAGCATTGGCTTTAATGGGAGTAAAAAATGTCCAAAAAATTAAATTAATTCATCTTAATGTTTATGGGAAAAAGGTTTCGGTCCATAATAAATCTACCTCATCCGGCCTGTGGTTTAACGCATATCTACAGGCCAGTGGCCACTCTTTCAAGGATGAAGAGATACAAATTCTGGATAGGGAGGAACACTAGTTTGAAAAGGGAGTCAAAGAGGCCATCTGTGTGAAAAGGAAAAAGAAGTCTTACGTACATTTATGCCACATATTCTTAGCAATGGTGGGTTAAGGGGTTTGCTTAAGGGCCCAGCTTGGCAGACGTGGGATTTAAACCCAGAACCATCAGGTCCGGTGCCTTTTCCGCTAGGCCAACACAGTCACAGAAACCAATGATTTGACTAGCTGAGATTTACTTGACACATTTTCTGGTTAATACTGATCAAAGTCGGATTAATAAATAACCAGTACACCACCACAGAACAATCCCATTCATGATTAAACTAGTGGGATTAAATAAGGGGTGACTAAAATCTAGCAAATAACTATAGCACATTGATTAACAGATGTCTGCCAGCCAATCCATTTATTTGTATAAGTATTTAATATGTTGTGTATTCTTACGTGTACTATTATTCTGGTATTTTGGTTTGACTTCCCCGTTCTGTATTTTCCTGCTGTGTCTCAGGATATATGACAATGGGTGCAGTGCAGGCATCTCACTGGGCGCAGCAGCCTTTTGCACGTCCAGCCACACCGTTGGCGTTTGGCGTCCAGGCTCCGGTGCCGGTGGCTCAGGTTCTCCCCGCAGGACAGCCATTGATCTGGGGACAGACTAACCTGTTCCATTCTCCAACCATGGGCCAGCAGCAGTGGGCCTTTGTCCCAGCTGGTGCTGTGCTCCAGGGCCTTGTTCCCATAGCGACCATGCGGCCTCGCTTGTCCACACCATCTGCGCCGTCATCAACCATCACCAGCCCTCAGCGTACAGCTGAGTCCAGAGACACACCGGATAACGGTAACAGCCAGCTGTTGGTGCAAGGCTCGCATGCACAGACCGCTGACTCCGGCGAGTCACATCCGACAGCATTAGGAGCTTTAGAGCCATTTGAGGGGCAGGAAGCAGAGGCTTGCTGTGGAGAGCTTGATCTTTCACAGCTGAGTCTGACCCCAGGATCTTCAACATCGCAGTCTACTGCCGAGTCTTGTGAGTGTGCATCTGCATGAGCAAAATGCAGAAGTTATGTTGGTTTCTGTGTCGGTTATATCAGCTGTTTATGAATAATGGTGATGGGGAATAAAGGGATCAGAGGGCAGGTTTGGTTTCTGTATATGCCCTTGCCCTTTTTCTGATTTGGGGTTGTAGAATACCAATAAAAGATCATAGAACAAGGCGTTGAAAAACGAGTTTGACTTGAAATTGTCTTTTGATCTTTAATGGAATCATTTGTGTTTCCTGCAGCTGATACACAAGAGATCCTTACCCTGAACTCCAAACCTTCTGAAGATGTTTCTGACACAGAAGTCGAGATGAGTAGCTGTCAAATACAGGAATCTTCTACCATATCAGACGCACAGCCAAGCACCAACAAAGCTGTGCAGGAAGAACAGGTGACTGATATTTACACCTTAAAGCTGAATGACATTTCTGCACATTTTAGTGCCTGTATTAAAAACTATGTTCTGTATGGTTATTATATTATGGTCATTCTTTCATCCCTACAGTGCTCTAGCTCCTCAATCCAAAGCGAGTGCGAGTTGAAGACGTCCATTACATATCCAGACCAGCAGAACGTTTGAGGTCCAGTCACGTGTTGTTATTTCCCTATTCCAGAGTAACATTTTAAATATTTTATTTGGATCATTTTGTTGTTTTAAACCTATTCAGTAATAAGTACAAGATGGCCCTCTGCTGGTCACGTTTTGTCCTCTAAGATTAGGAAGGCTAAACGTGATTAATTTTAATTTCTAATGCTGCCTTCTTTTTTTCTTGCCTTTGGGTAACAGCTGCCTTTTCCGTCTTTGAGAAGATCCGGAGGAACCCAGGATCAAGAGCTTGCTTTGTGTCTGAGGAATAATCTAAATACAAATATGGAGGATGAATTTGGGAACAGTACTGACAATCTGCTATGATGAGCGAGGGACCACGAGTATTTTGGACGACTTGGGTGTCACTTGGTTGAAATTGCATCTATTTTTTAAGAGGATTATTTTTGGAGGATTATTGCTCCCCATGCACGGATATTGTGAGAATTGGGTTCAAAAAAGGTGAATCGTGGAGTGAGAGTTTGGGTTTCTGGCCAGGATTGGTGCATTTGCTCCACAACCTTCTACAAGACTTGGTTGACCAGTTCCTTGTTACCTAGCACTCTTTTGGACATGAACCAAAAGCGTTTCCTTAAAACTGATGTGTTAAGAACAATCCGATTCAGTTCCTTGTTGAGATTCTGGGGTCAACAAAGCTGATGAAGGACCATCTGCACGGTTATGTCAAAATACACCCAGAGGAAAGACTCAGATCCCTAGATTTTATATAATACCAATTTTTAAAAATGACTATTTTTGAAGTCTATGATCATGCTACTGTTTGGCCGGTTCCTGTGTTTTATTTTGAGATCAGAACAGAAAGTCCTCTTGCTGTATCATGTTCAGTGATGTACAATCTGTACAAACTTTGTGCCATATGCTGATATACTGTGTCAAATTAGATGATGCGTGTTGCATCAGCAGGTGCATCGCATGTCCCTTTAAAGCCTTCTTTCTACAGAGATGAAATAGCATGTCAAAATTCGGGTTTGTTTGATGCCATAGTCACATCTGAGGGTAAAACAAGACTTTAAACTGTGTATGATGTCTTTAATTTGCCGTCTGGTTCCGAAGCTCCTCAAATCAGACCAAGTGCCAATTAAATGTTCTTTCCTTGTTGTTGTTGCCTTCTGTTGCGACATGGAAATTGCTGCCATTCTTGTATACCTGTTCTGTCATGTGATTATCCAGTGAGCCAATCACGTGGCTGCATAGAAACATGTATTGTTTATGCTAAAAAGCTAAACTGACTGATCTGTGTGACTTGGTTTATTAATTGCTTACCCTGAAATTCCACCTACAGCAGTCTCAATACTTACCCAGCACAATGCCAAAAATCATGCGATGATTAATAGTTCTGTGGGTAGGTCCAGACCTTGGGTTACAACAGCAGAACATCCCATAATGTTGGACATCTGTAACTGGAACCTGAGGCTACACTGGGCACGGAGAAACCAGTACAGGAACGAAAGTTGAAAAAAATGAACATAGCAGCACAAGTCAGTGGACGACCTTCCTGGACACATTGGATCTACCAGTAAAAGTCAAGCATGATTTAAATGCCATGTTATCATCTAATGGTGACCTTCAGTGTGATGATGCACCAAAGCACACAGATAGTGGGGTCAGAATGTGGCTCCCATAGCATCACCCAACATGCGTTATGGTGTGAGAATTGTTTTTCTGGCAAACCTTGGCCACCTTAATACCAATCAATCAATGGTTGAATGCAACATTCTCGCTAAGCACTGTTGCTAACCATATGCATTCCTTCATGGCCACAATTTCTCCATCTTGTAATGGTTATTGCAAGCATGTACAAAGCAAATGTAATCTCAAACTGGTTCTATGGTTCTATGAGTTCTTCAGTGGTGTTCCCAGTCCCTGGCTATAAATCCAATAGAACAGAACAATAGAAATTCCAAACTACTTGTTTCCAACCTTTCTGCAAAACCATACCGCAAAGAATTAGTCTGGTTTGAGAAAAGAGAGGCCCTGTCCAGTATTAATCCTCCTACTGTGTTTTTTGTTTTGTTTTTGGATTGATGCATCATGTTTATAGGATTTTCTGAACTTCACTTGTACCTACTAAAGAGAATAAATCAGCAATGTTCTGTAAAGGTTTTTATATGTTTCTGTTTTGTGATGTTTTGTTGCAGTTCGTTTCTACCAGAGCAATTCTTTTAAAAACATTTTAAACCCAATCTTTGTGTAGTTTTAGTATTTCTTTTTTCTCGTTCTGAGGGGAAAACAGAAAAGTTGCTCATTCCCAACCTTACGGTCAGTGAGGGTTTTTATGTGACTACAAACTCCAAAGTCCATTCCGGCTAATAGGACCACATCGGGACGCGATCCTTTTGGTCCTAATAACCGGCTGGTCCGATTAAACAAACATGCCCTATGTTACAAGACGGGACATGCTATGTAACATATTAAATGTT
>JAVSBV010113741.1:0-20896 GCA_033117975.1 Parotocinclus spilosoma
TTAGAATATTTTAAATAGTAATGAACATTTGGAGTATTCATTGCATTTTAAAACTACAACCATGTTACAAAAAGTTAGATCGTGATAATTATCGAGATTGAACAATATAAAAAAAAAAATATCGTGATAACATTTTTGGCCATATCGCCCAGCTCTATAACAACAGTTAAATTAGTAATAGAAAAATTTTAAAAATAAACTAAATTATAAAACAGAATAGATTAGCATTACAATTACTGCTTTTTAGCTGCTCGTTAGACTATTTTAGGGCTTGGTGGTTGCTGCCAATAAGTTTGTCATGATTTACCGATAAACTTTTGGCACAAAATCGAATCGAGTATCCTGTCTAACACAACCATAAAGGTAATCACTTTTATGCAGCACTGCACTTGTGAAACATTTCCAATGACATTAAAAACAAGATTGTGGAGACAGACTGATCCAGAGCAGATTCCGAGCAACAGATTAATCTACAGAGGAAATACCCATATTTATACCCACACATATTCTGGCTATAAAATTGGTGGCATCTTAGAGCAAGGAGCTTTATGAACCCTTCCTGTGTATGAGGTTATAGTACTATGGGATCTAGGGTAGTCATTGCTTAATTACTTTTAATATTCTTACCGCCATTCTGTTACCTGGTGTGCTCTGGATAATGTAACATGACTGCCCTTTCAGAAGCACCGGCAACAGTGTTCATCCCTGGAGTGTGATCCTGATTTGTACAAAAGCTCACACTGTCTCTGTAAATAATATGGCTTCCAAAACAAAAGCTCCATGAATTATTTGTAATGTTTTTTTTTTCTTACTCTAGACAGAACAGTAACATTTACTGCATTTAGCAGACACCCCAATCCAGAGCGACTTGCAGCTCATACAGTCTTACCATTCAAGCAGCGGTGGGTTAAGGGATTTGAACTGAACCATCAGGTCCAGAGTCCAGTACCTTAACCGCTAGGCTACCACAGTGCCACAGTTAGGTCAACAAGTTTTGCACAAAAATCTTAGGCATTTTATAATTCCTCTGAAGTTCAGTTACAGACTGCAGTCCACTTGTTTCTGTACATATTTTGTTAGTTCCTTTTACTCTGTTCTGGACCAGCACAGATCAGGTACTATTCGTGTAGTGGATCATTCTCAGCACTGCACCTGACACTGATGTGGTGGTTGGGTGTTAGTGTGTGTTGCGACTAAATTAGACACAGTAGTGCCGCTGCAGGTATTGAACCACCTCAACATAGTCCATCAGACAAAAATGTCCAGCCACCAGCATCCTGTAGGCAGAAGCCTGTGAGCCCTGCTGAAGGATTAGAGGATGACTAACACTCTGACTTTACATCCACATAGTGGAGCAATAAGGTCTCTAATAAAGTGGACAGTGAGCAAACAGTGGCTTAAATCTCCAGCAGCACTGCTGTGTCTAAACCAATAGTACTACAACAATACACACGTGCTGTGAATGATCCACCACCCAATATAGTACCTGATCTGTGCTGGTCCTGTCAGGGTCCTGACCATTAGAAAACATGGGTGTAACAAAGCAGCGTGGTGCCAATATTTTACAATGTGTCAATGTCACAATGTAATATTTACACTTCTGGAATTAAAAAGAAATGCCTTTTATTGAATGTAAAATAATCGTGAGAAAATTAAGCTGAGTATGGTAAATGGAATCAAATAGTGAGCAGAATGTATTGTTACTCCCCTATTAGAGGGCAAAGTAAAGTGGACTAAAAAAGTATTAGGAAACAGATGGACTCCAGTATGTAAGTGTAGAACTACAAAGTGGAATGACCACTCAAATAAAGAATGAGCAGAATATAAATTTAGGAACATAGAACACCTAAGACTTTTTTTTTGCAGCACTGTACTTCTGTGAAATTCAAATGACATAATGAAAGAAAATACTTTTTTTTTTTTTTTTTTTTACATAACAGGCTCTTACCAAGCAAGTCATCCAAACTCTCATTCCAACATAAAACATTTACAAGGCCAATCCCAACATCTCCACCACAACTCCTTTGAAAATCTGCGCTTTTCAGAATCGAGTACACATTCTGCGTTTGTGCCAGGTCTTTTCACCCCTACAACCCTGAATGAATTCTGTACAAGCCTGACACACATAACGACCTCCAACAGCAAGGATGCTTTTATCACAAAGGGAAAAGTGATGTTTCTGGAAAAGAGGTTAAGAAAAATATACAGCAATTTCCTTCTAATGCTGGAAGTGAAATTCTCAAGGAACAGAAAGCGGTGATAGTTTTGCATTCTCAGCTTGATGCAAATACGTATCAGGACGTCGTCCACAAACAAGAGTGATTTGTACAAAAAGTCTCTAAACACATCAACTGAGTTAGAACAGTCACCAGTTCAAACATGAGCTACCATGATCTCTAGGTGATCACATAAGAGTAATGTAGTTACTTACACACACACACACACACACACACACACACACACACACACACACACACACACACAAATTAGGGCTGCAACATCTCAAGAGAGGAGCAAACAAAAAAAGGCCCATTTTTTAATGACATATTGTAATGTCTTTTTTCAAATTTTAGAGAAGATTAGAGACACGGTTAGGGATCACCACCAGAGCATAGATCATAAGATGTGAAGTATAGCCTTGCAATGCCAGTATGTTCAAAAGCTAATTCACTGCTTCATCATTCAGACAAAATATTATTCTTTATCCTTCCAAAACAAATTTGTTTTTCTGAAATGCCTTACATAACGGCAAACCTTTCTAGTTCCTAGAAACACAAATTTCCCCTTTAAACCATCCTTTCTGCATCCCGTGTTCTTAGGTAACACACCAGATATGAGCACCAGTGCCGACGTGACCCTCAGCTCTTGACCTCGCAAGGGGAATGCTGGGAATGGCACCCACTTGACCCGCCACACATCACAATAAACTTCAGTGCCATTCATAGCTGCTTCTTAACATATCTAAGACAGAAATCCTAAAATGCTCAGCACTACACAAGGCCCAACAGTGACCACTGCTGATAAGAATAACAATACAGAAGTTTGTTCCCACAATTTACATGATCCACAGGGGGACTTTATCTGGTACGGCGAAAGGCACAGCTAACAATGAATGCTGATAGTCTGACCGGTTTCCTATTGTTTGACTTCATCTGAAAAAGATCTAAAAAAGACTAGTGCTGAATGTTAAAAAAGTAGTGCAGTAAACTGTAAAGGTCAAACATGGGTACTTGCAAATAGGTAGTACTTGTTACTTACTCCATTTTAAAACAAAAGTCTGCACTTTGGAATCTGTTCAATCTATACTGCTCACAGCATTTTCTATATAGACAGTCGAATCCAGTTAATGGGACCACCCGCTTATTCGGACCAAATCCTAAAGTACCGAAACAAATTCTATTATATACGTGTAATGTTATTCGCTTATTTGGACCAAAATTCCACTTAATCAGACCAAAGAACGTGAGAGAATTACAATAAGAAAAATAAGCCACAACCTATCGATCAGCGATTTATGGGAGGATTCCTGTGCTCTCCTGAAGAATTTATGCTTTTATCAAAGGTCAGGAAATCTGAAAAGTTGTGTTGACAAGAGCAAAACCAGCGGGAAATGAACACGCCCACCACTTTCTTTGCCACAACGAAGCACCCAGTAGCCAGCAGCGTGGTTATTGGATGCATCTGCATCTCCGCTTTTTGGCAAATTAAAGTCAAGCGTAAGCACGAGTGTCCGGCAACACGTGCAATGAATTCCATCAGAACGCTTTAGCCAGTGAACTGTGCGTGTCTTGTCTCCCCTGCCAAGATTACACATGAACATTTACCTGAAACCTACAGTTGCCAAAATCATTAGCAAAAAACTAAGTATAGAAAAAGCTCCTATATTTAGTGGGGAATGTATTAAGTAAAAACTCTTACTCTATTGGTGAACTCATGGCACTAGCTTCTAATGCTTACTCGCCATGAAAGCCAGATTTCATTACAATTGGCTGTTATTTCCTTTTCAGAAAGTTTTCTTTATGGTTGCCTTACATTATAAACACAACCGAGATTCTCGGTGTTGTGATACTGAATGATTTAATCATTGTGTACTGAATTATGAATCGTCAAAGTTTAAGCAAGTTTAACCACAAAAACTACTTTTTCTACTCAAAATGTGTCGAGAACCAAAAGTTCAGAGGTGGTCAAGCGCCGAAGTACCACTGAATACTGTACGATTTACTTATGAGACTTCAAAACGTCTCATCATCAGAAATCGGGAAGCACCTCTAAACACTGGTAGAACGATATCCTTCAGCTTTGATGGTGTAAAATGGTCACGAGTATTAATCGCAGTACCAAAAAGGAGAATCGATCAGCTGAAGGCTCGGGGGAACAGCACTGAAGCTTAGGTAGTGTTAGGTACACAGAACAGGCATACGCATACATACATACACACACAATCACACCAATATATACACAGCCCAAAGCCACATCCTAATCTCCTGTTGAATTTCACATGGGGCTGTGTGTTTTAGCCTGGGTTACAGACTATAACCAAGAAGAACATACAGTGAACGCAAAACTTTGTTTGCGACCGCAGGAAAAGTCAAAAAGACCATGGGAAAACAAAACAAATACAGCCCAGCATGAGAGTGGGGAAAGATACAGAGTTTGGTTAGGCAGAGGCAGCAGTGCAACATGACCCTGAGAGTGATGGAGTGAACCTGAAACCCATTAACAGAGGAAAAGCATGAGATAGAGTGTTTAGGGGGGGGGGTGAAAAGAGAGAGATAATGCTTTCTCATGATGTCACTCTGTACATTTCACCCTTTTTTACAATATAAAACGAGAGTGGATGAGTCAGGCTGTCCTGGAACCAATGAACTTGCTTGGTGTATCAGCACATGATCAAAGAAGAAGAATAACAAATCACAATGCTATTTCTTTTAACAATACAATACTCGGTCAGTGACACACAACGGCACTGACAATCTCACACGGTACCTAAATCCTTGTAAGCAGGTTGCACAGCACAAAAGGTGATAGAATACTGTTGAAGCAAGGCACTGGCATGTTCACTCAGATCATCAGTTGCTTCAGGAAACATTATAGGCATTCCGATTTTCATAGTAGTCCTAAAAGTTGGTACAGAATCCAATTACAAATGAAACCTCTATTTATATCTGTCAGGGTCAGAAGTATATGAACTTCTAGAATCAGCAGGTGAAATTATTTTTAGGTGTTTCAATAAATGGGACAACAATCAAGTGAGTTGGTTCTTTGCTGTATTTAAAGAATATTAGAAACCTAACCATGTCTTTGGATTGTGGGGGGAAATGAACGTTACATGCAAACCAACTTTATCAGTTAAATGCAAACGGCTGCCATCAAAGAAAACGAAATGAGCAAAGCTGCATTTTCTTCAGTTCATAGGTCAATAGCGTTATTAGATCAACCTGGCTTAAAAACTACCAACATGGTAAATAACTTGTCGTAAATAAATAAAGCAAATAAACATGTGTGTGATTAGTGTAAAGCAGGTGGAAATGGGTAATACCTTTTATTTTACAGTAAAGGCTTATCATAGGCTATTTTTCTCAGATTAAGAGTGTGTTTGTTTCGTGTGTGTTTGTGTGTGTGTGTGCAGATGACAACCAAAGACTGTCTTCAAATGAATGCGTTATACTTGGCAACCGGCCCAACCTCAACTCCTCATTACAAAAAAAAAGGAAAAGGAAAGTTGCTTTCCTTGCTCAGAGTTGCTCCGACATCGTTTCTGAATTACCCTTAACATACAACTCTAGGAGTTAACTACATCAGATTGCAATTTTTTCTTTCAAACAATAGTTATAAAAGAATAAAAGTAATGTTTTGAACAGGCCAAGTCAAAGTCCTAAACTCAAACCAATAGAAATGCTGTTAAAGAGCCTGCAGCGAGCAGTGCATGCCAGTTTTAAAGCAGTTCTCTATTGAGGAATGGGCTCAAATCCTCGAAGTCTATACACAGGACTGATAAAGACCTACCCTAAACATTTACTTGCAGTTATTGCTGCTGGTCACTCCAGAAACTGAAAGCAATGGTTCTTGTGCCACTCGCAGTATTCTACAGTGAGAAAAATAAATATTTGATACACTGCTGATTTTACAAGTTTTCTCACCTACAAAGAATGAAGAGGGCTGTAATTTTTTTATCATAGTTACACTTCAAATGCAAGAGATCAAATAAAATAAACCCAGAAAATCACATTGTATGATTTTTAAATAACTACTTGTTATAAGTAATGCATTTTATTGCATTAAATAAGTAATTGATCACCTACCAGCAAGCAAAAATTCTGGCTCTCACAGACCTGCTTGTTTTTCTTTAAGAAGCCTCATATTCTGCACTGATTAACTGTATTAATAAATCAAACTCCAACCACTCCACCAAGAGAGACCAAAGAGCTGTCTAAGGACAGCAGGGAAAACATTGCAGCAACCTGCACAAGGCTGGGATGGGCTACAGGACAATAGGCAACAGTTTGTTGAGAAGGCAACAACTGTTGGTGCCATTATGAATACAATGGAAAAAGCACAGGATGACTGTCAATATCACGTCGTGGGGTAAGGCTGATTCTGAGAAAGGTCAGGAATCAGCCCAGAACTACACAGGAGGACCTGGTCAATAACCTGAAGAGAGCTGGGGACCACAGTCACAAAGATGACTATTAGTAACACGCAATGCCATCATGGATTAAAATTCCGCAGGGTATGCAAGGTCCCCCTGCTCACGCCAGCAAATGCCCAAGCCTGTTTGAAGTTCAGCAATGATCATTTGGATGATCAAGAGGCATGATAGAAGGTCATCTGGTATGAACTCCAGTCGCCGTGTAAGGAGGAGATGACTGTCTCAACCGTGAACCATGGGGTTTGGAAACATCATACTTCGGGGGTGCTTTTCTGCAAAGTGGACAGTAGTGAAAGGAGGATGGATGGGGTCATGTATTGCCAAGTTTTGCCCAACAACCTCCTTCCCTTAGTAAGAGCATTTAAAGAGGCGTCTTTGCCAGCTATCTTTTGCCGAAAACACAGCCAGGGCAACTAAGGAAAGAATAAAGAAATAAGAAGCATTTCAAGACCCTTGAGTGGTCTAGCCAGTCTCTACACCAAAACCTAAATAGAGAATTTGAAGGGAGCTAAAACTCAATGTTGCCCAGCGACAGCTTGAAACCTGAAAGAACTGTATGGCAGAGTGGGCCATAATCCCTGCTGAACCTGCTCAAGAACTACAGGAAACATCTGACCAATACAACTGCAAACAAAAGGGTTTTTTTCTATTGTATCAAATATTTAGTTCATGCAATAAAATGCCAATGAATTATTTAAAAATCATACAATGTCATTTATTGGATTTATTTTTAGATTTTCTTGCTTACACTTGGTGTACCTATGATAAAAAGGACAGACCTCGCCATTCTTTGTAAGTGAAAAAACTTGTCAAATCAGCAGCGTATCAAATACTTCCCCCACTTCTCCTTAAGGAACAACTGACCAAGTATAATATTTTGTCTCTTTTGTTTAACTGACATCTAATAATGTTTGAGGTCATACTTATGGAGAATTCAATACAACATACAAACTTAAGGATCACTGTAAATGGGAATATGTTTAATCTACATGTAATACAGGGGGGGCAAGCCCTTGTAACACAGAATGTATGCATATTACACATTTAATCTAAATGTTTAAAGCCATCCATCCACAGCTTGAGAACTCTCGCTAAAAACAGCAAATATGACCATCAAAGTGGATTATTATCAGCCAATATATGGTCTGCAGTACAACTGATTCTGGCATAAAAGCTGTTGTGAAATGCAAATCAAACCTAGAATCAGGTACCAAACCCAAAGAGAGACCTGAATGTTACATTTGAATCCAACCACCTGCATTTGACAAACACTTGAGATCTGACAGTTACTGTAATGATGGGTTACAGGGTTTAACATGCCTAATATGGCCATACGTAACATGCAGTATAATCAACAGTTATAGGTACTGTGGGACAGTTGTAGATATGGACGACCTTCCATAAAATGAGTTCGACAAAAATCTTCTATCAAATCAACTATCAATAAAGATCATAAACCAAGAGCTTAATTCCAAATAACAAACTAGCTGTACTTACTGTGTTTAGGTAATGACATGTAAGGGATGTACTTGGAGCACAGCAATGTTGTGTCTTTAAGTTTCTGCTCCAGGAGTGAAGTTATGCCAACTGCAGAGACTGAAGCATGAAAGCAGAGGAGGGATTTGGGGCGCTCTAAGCCTAGCTTTTGGGCGGGCTCCCCTTATTTGGCCATGATGTAATCATGAGCCTCAATCTCACTCGGGAGTAATCTCCAGACAGCCTCAGTCTAAACTCCGGTCTCAATGTGGCCTTTCGTTGCTTTGACATAAATCCAAAGTTATCAGCCGTCGGAGCCTACTCGTCGTGTTCTGACCAAAGCTGTCACAAAACTCAAAACACGGGAACGTGTCCTAAAAACAATCTGACCAAATAAATCCCAAGCTCATTTATCAGAGTCCTAGAAGAGAACGTAATCGAGCCTCTTTGCTGGGCACGGACTGCTCAGTTAGGTTCGGGTTCGTAATGGCCTAGTTATCCGAGCTGGAGCTTGAAAATGATAAATGAGAACTCCACACGAGGGCTGCTTGATGCTCGCCGCTAATTACTTCACTGTTGTTTTCACAAAGTATTAATGAGGGACAATGGGAAAGCAGCACATTACTCTCACATTTCACAAAACCGAAATTAGGCAAGTGTAATGACTCTGCTAACGAACACAGTCCTATTCTTCTGACGTACATCACTGTCTAAATAAGGCAGTCATGATTATGACTTTTAACTCGTGTTCTATTTCGATTGCTAATAGTCAGTACACCATGCCAACAAAACTTTCCTGCTAAGGGCACAAGATCCCAAAGTAACTACAGACTGGACTAAATGCTAATATTCCTACTTTTATGTTATTCAAATTCAATATTTTCACAATTGCCTTATATACTATAGGTTTATCTTTCCCATTTAATTATACTCTTTACATACATAAATTAGAATGTCTCACTGCAAGACGGTCTGAGGTTCAATCCCAGGGTGGACGGCCTGGGTCCTTTCTGTCTGGAGTCTGCATGTCCTCCCCGTGTCTGTAAGGGTTTACTCTGGGTACTCTGGTTTCCTTTCACAGTCCAAAGTGTTAGGTTAACTGGTGTCTTTAAAGAGGGCCTTAGTGTGTGACTGTGTGTGTATGTGTGTGTCCTACGATGGATTGTTGCCCCATCTAGGGTTGTTCCTGCCCTTGTACCCAGAGTTGCCGGGTGTGCACCGGCTGTGGATTAAGTGACCCAGTGCAGCTTAAGCGGAACTTAATGGATGGAAATGATAATATATACATTCGAATATATACTGATTTATTTGAATAAATTATATTTTCTTTAAATATGTTTTTCTTTCAAAATTGTTGCTATAAATGTATCAGTCAGTAAATCGTTTAATGTTTATATATAACATATAGGCTGCCCAAAAAAGGTGGGGTCTCTTTTTTAGTTTTTATCCTTTGCAATTGTATGAGTACAACATGCAAAGACAACAAAGAATTCATTCTCCTTATAACGTTTAGGAAGTTTTTTGTCGGCCAAGGTTTACTCAATTAGGGATTTGGGCCAGTATAATAAAAGATAATGGAAATTATAAAGCTGCTTTGCTCCATAATGACTCGCCTATTTGATCTGTATTGACACTATGATCATTATTAAAAAGGGAACTCTTTTCTGGCTGTTTAAAAGTATGCAGGAATAGCCAGGGCAACAGTACAGCTGTGGATGACTTACAGGTACTACAGGTATAGTGGTAAATTTCTAGCTCTGTTTTTAATTATTATTTATAATTTTTATAACATAATTTATAATAATTTATAACATCTGAGGTCTTCATGGACAGGACTTCATATAACAGGAAAATCTGTATTATATAGGTCTCATTCATGCTTGAATAACAGAAAACCAGCACGAAATTATATATATATTTTAGAAATTATAAAAAACACAAAGATAAGAATTAGTGTATATTATTATTGTACAGTACTAAATGCTTTCATGTTGTGTTGTGTTTAATGAATACTATTGTTTAGAATAAAACGCTACGTACAAAGTATTGAAACTAAAGTAAAGTCACGCCTGGTCAATGTCCTGTTCCAAAGAACGTAATGAGAACGTTGACCGGCTTATATATTATTAATAATATTTTATATTTTCATTATTATTATTATTATTATTATTATTATAATATATGGCTTATATACTCTTCATATAAAACTGCTCAAGTGTTTCAAAAATGCCATTCAAACATATCTTAGTATTCTCACTACAACAGAAACTCAAATTCAAAACTTCCAACTGTGGTTCTGGTGCTGCACCAACACAACTGGATTCCTGTGAGGGAGAGAAGGGTTAAACCACAAACTAGCTCCCTCCTGCTGCAACAGTGACCCCTGCCGGAACAATATGTTGAAAGGACACAAGATGCTGGATGGATTAAAGATTGGTTCATGTTAGATGTCGTTCACCTGGAGGTGAGCAGAAGTGGTCACAGTTGTGACACAGGACTCTGGTCTCAGAGGGGTAGTGCACATAGCCAGGGGATTGGGAAAACCAAACCAGAGGCAAACCAAAAGCATATAAAAAGAGTGTATTTTGTATGCTTGCTTATTCTAAATGAATGTTTTGTCTACATAAATAGTTTGAAAGATTTATCCTACAAAAGTGTAAAACTACTACTTCTATGAACAGATGAAACCCCTAAAGAATGCTTTATCCAAGAATCAAAATGCAGGTTATCCAATCAAAAGC
Source organism: Parotocinclus spilosoma (assembly GCA_033117975.1). NCBI lineage: Eukaryota > Metazoa > Chordata > Actinopteri > Siluriformes > Loricariidae > Parotocinclus > Parotocinclus spilosoma. Next base: position 10,867 of record JAVSBV010113741.1, read on the forward strand.
TATAACTTTTACAATATAATGAAAACTGTTGTGTGTTGAGAATGGTCCTTGAAAAGTATTTGTACTATTTCATCTGTTTTGGTCCTATGACTTCTATCCAAGTCCTAAATAAGGTCATGAACTCTGAGATAACGTGCAAAGCAGTTCAACTGCAACAAGTCAAAGTTCCAGCTAAAAAGGCCAAACAAGATGCATCGTCATTCTTATAAATGAAGCAAAATAGAAAAATATGGATAACAGAGTTGTTCCTAGATATTGCAAGCACTGTTGTAATGCTGGACCCATTGTTCTTCCTTTTGGAAACACTCAGTAAAGGCCTGATTTACAAAAGCAGTCAAAAGCAAAATGAAATTTGGAGTTCAAAATTATGTTACCCGGAAGCCAATCATACAGGCAGGCAAACACATAGCCACATTTATGGTGAAATGTGTCAAAGCACATAACTCTTTTTTTGGTTGTGGGCCTTGTTTACACAAGGACTTGTCAAGTATTGATCGATGCATACTCTTTAAGAACATGAGGTTCACAGAGTGCAGATATTACGTCCCTGCTCCATATTCCTGTGCTCTGAATACTGGGTTCACGCTATAGCACACTGCCTCCTAGTGGAACAATTAAAAATAGATCTATAGTTCTAGATCTAGTAGATCACGAGTGGATTCATCACTCCTGTTTAGCAACTGAATGGCTACAATATCACCTTCCTTAGCAGGTCACTACAGAATTATGAATGATTTGAGGAGGTAGAACCAGTCATTACCATAGTCACATAATCTACAAGCCCAAATCAGACAGTTCTTCGCAGACAGTATGAACCGGATATAGTTTTATCTGATCAATTTAATTTAATAGGTCAATAAACATCCATTCCTGCATTTTGAACTGGCAACACATTTTTAATGTTTGTTAAGGCACAGACACAAATAAGTTTATAATAATAAATAAAAATAAAGTAATGATCACTCCTTGAAACACATTAAATAAAGTAAAATCAGGTCAATTGACCGAACCTCAAGGTGCAATAAATAAACATTAAAGAAACACTTGCATTTAATAAATAATATTTGACTAAATGTGTGCGGTGTAAACGTTTTGTTAAATGTAGAGAATGGCAGCAAACGTTAAGGTAGGTCCGCCTGACATCTATAACATTTAATTCACATAAAATTTTAAAGCTATTAAACCAAATGAGATCAAATTTTAACTGTAAGGTAAGCGTACAAAAAGCCAATACAACTCTGAGGTGGAGCGACCGAACATCAAAATAGCATAAACTCTGTTAAAATACCATAACAATCCAATATATAAAAAGTTCTAAAAAAGAAATCCAGTATTAGACATGGCTTTATTTTATTTTATAAAGCCATGTCTAATACTGGATTTCTTTTTAGAACGTTTTATTTTTTATTTTATTTAGGGCAGGGCGGGAACACATTTAGCGTTTGTTTATACAAATCCCAAAAGTATTAAAACTGTTCAAGGGATTTAATATTCTATTTAAAAAAAATGTTTTTATTACTATTGATGTTTCAGTCGTGATACATAACGTTATTGTTTTATCGCCAAGGCCTATGTGAACCCTGGATCTTCTGGTCCATAGTCCAGTACCTTGACTCACATTTAATTAATTGATTAATTACAGTTGAATTCAACTCATAATTCACACATTAAAAGGTCAAATCTGAGCACTCAAGTCACGTCACATTACAGTGGGAATCACTTTATTGACTCTTACCCCACCTCTACACTACAGCGGTAAAAGTGATCTAATTATTACTCTAAAAAAATAACTATATCAAGAATAAACAAGTTTTCTGCTGTCACAGAAGCAAAATAGTCCTAAAGATTTCATCTTAGACACACTTTACTACAAAGCAATTAAAAAAAAAATACTCAAACATGCATTGCTTAATACTTTAGACAGGTGCATACTTTACATTTGCACTGGCTTACTGTACATAAAGGACATGCTGTCCCATCAGTATTTAGTAACAGTTTCGGTACAGCACGTGAGACAACGATGCTTTGAAAAATTAGTCACTGAATATCCTTGACACCGACACTATAGGAATGTGATAATGCCTCTTTACCGCATTTTTGGAGTTCTTGAGTTTTGACTAAAAGGTCGACAACTAATATGTTACATCGAATCATTAGGGGGCTCCACTGAGCACTCAGCTAACACAAATACAGTATAGCTGATGACCTCATTAGTGTGGTGCAGTGTAAAAGACTGACATTTCCAGACTACTTTTGGAAATTTACTGGGGCACAGCTGTACCCTTCTGCATGCCAATCAAAAAGTAAGAATGTTACAAGAAATACATCAAGTGATTCAACACTTAAGTGTGTGTTCCTCTGCAATGGAAGAGAAAGAAAAACAAAATACTAAAGAATTTGTATCAGTTCTATTCCTTTTTAACTTAAGTTAGTTTGCTGAATGTCTTTGCTTTAGTCTAATATTTATACAGGGATATCATTACCTTATCTACGGTGTGCGCTGATTTTCTTTTACATTTTTAAATACCCATCACACCCATGCAAAAAACAAACCAAGAAACATTTATGGCAGTATGGGAAATGCAGTGCCTGCAGTCAAGTTGAATGGATTGTCCTCTACAGGAACTGGTCAGTTAGTGCTGCCTAAAGTAAAAACTAAACATGGAGAGGGAGCGTTTAGCTATTATGTTGCTCTTAAATGGAACCAGTTGACAGAGAGCGTTAGAAGAGCTCCAACACTAGACACCTTTAAATCCAGGCTGAAAACCTTCATGTTTGAGCAGGCCTTCAGCTCAGTTTAAAATACTGTGAAGCTCCGCACTTTTATTCTGTAACAGCACTTTTATTCCAATTCTTTTCTTTGTTTTAAATATATTCTCAGAATGATTTTTGAATCATGCTTTATTCTTAACTAATTTTTTTCATTTTTATTGTTATTCTTTTAAATGTTTTTTTTTTATTATTTGACTTGTCTTTGTATTTTCAAATTTGTAAAGCACTTTGAATGACCGTTGTGTATGAAAGGTGCTATATAAATAAACTTGCCTTGCCTTGCCTTTACAGGTCAAAATGTCATTTTTACTGCTGTGATTTGTCAATTCCCAGTATTCCCAGTAATTTCCACACTTTACTAGGGCACATGTGACTGTTTTTAGGTCCCAAAAACGTATAAACCTAAACTATATAGGTTATAAACTCAACATTTTTTTTAAGTTGGTCAATTCAGATATTAAACAGGATCAATACATTCAGGTTATCAAAAGTCAGCAATCAAAATTTGTACTTACTACACATCTTTTGATGATCTACCATGTCACACTGCCATTTTATAGCCCAGTCCACATTACATAAAACATGCAAGCAGTTTATATCCGTACCCAGTGTACTGTACTGTCCTCTAACCGCACGTTCACTTCTGTAAGCTGATTTTCTGGCCTGCTTATTAGAGTTCAATACGCCCTCGCTGACTCAGTAACGGTCTGAAAATGAGGTAATTAGTAATGTAATCGAGCTGGGAAAACAAATGATAGAGTGCAAGAACAAAGACATGGTTTGGGAAACAAGGCTGCTCTGGACATGATTAACAAAATATGATATCGAATTTAAGAGCAACTAATAAAAAACAAGAACACTTTTTTTAACCTTTAAGTATCATGATGGATCAAGATTTGTCGCTTCAAATCTGTTTAAAGCAAGAATGCTTTTAAAATATTTATATTTGATAAACGTTTTATTTCAATTATAAGGTCAAATTGTCCATATCAACATAAGCGTATGCTCAAATGCAGAAGCAGATTAACATTTTGGTGGGGTTTTTTTGTCTATGATCAAAATACAGATTTGAGATGGACACATTTTTACACTTTGAATGGCTGGAATACATAAAATCTGACTTTTTCTTAAAAGACTCAAGACTTAAAGACTCAATATAGCTCCTCTGATCTAACTGAACCCTGTAGCTGGGAGCATGGTCTTGGGGGCCCTACATCTGATGTTCAATGGGTCCAAATCCTCGGAACTGCTCACACAGCTTTTATAAGCATCAGATATATATGTTATGTTTTACGATGTTGGTGGCTAGATGCTCCATTTGATTTAAATAGAACATATTTGCACCTACACAAAATCTTTGGCTGCAGGAAGTAACTTGTTATATTTCCCATGAGACTGCGTGCCTTGAGAGTTGCTTCTCTTAATAGTTTTGTATAAGACCTGGGCAGGCCAGTAGCAACAAATTCTGGGCCCTGTACACTCTTGATGTCAGTGGGCCCCTATCCATGCCAGTAATCGCGTAAAAAAAAAAAAAAAAAAAAAAAAAAATCATCAGGATTTTCATAGGCCCCTCTCCCTACTCAGGCCATGGGTAGTCAGGTCCAAAACCAGTCAGGTAAAAACCTCTGAAATGTTGTGTTAGTTGTATCATAATTTAAACGTTTTGCTGCAATAAAATCTTGTGTTAACAATCTAATGCGTTAACAATCAAACAATGCACTTAACGATCCAATAATAGTCTGATTTCTGCAGTTATGTGATTATTCAAGTGGTCATGTATAAAGCATACTCCGATCTAGAAATCAGATTAAATAATTCAATACCAGTTACAATAGTGTACAAAGCGGCTAGTGGGAAAAAAAAAAAAAAAAAAAGAAAAAACATGACTGCCAGGTCCACATAGTCTTATAAGTTTTGCATCTTTTGGGCTTCTTTACATAGACCATATGGGGAATTCTGTCGTGGCATTGGGCAACCCTAAATTTAATTGCAGTGCCCGTTGAACAGCCAGACAACAGATTGAGGAGACTCTAAACCCCAACATATACTCAAAAGAATGAATATTTGATTGTTTGGTATAAATTGTTTACGTCAAATGTTTCTGTGAGATTGCTGGCTAGTTGCAAACTAGAAATGTCATTATTACCTGGGCCAAGTTAACCCAGAGGTTTCCCATTATCTGATTACCCAAGTGCAAGGTTTCCCCATGATCTGATTACTGACGAAATCTGATTTTCTGCAGTTGTGTGGTTACTGCCTGCTCCATCTGTCACCCGGACAGTACAGACTTGGGCTATATATGGGGATATATGGGCTGGGACTGTGTGTGGAGCTGCATATAAATGTTCAAAACAGTAAATCTGAATAGTTGCTATGCAGTTGGTGATGCAGTTACTTGACATACTACAGTCTGAGATACGGCTTTGTTTATTTGTCTCTGAAATTTGAGACACTGATTGGCTCACTGGCACTTTGTTGCAATCTGATAAAGAAAGCAATGATGATACTGGAATTAACAAGTAAACTTTAATATCAAACCTGTAATTACTGACTTGGTTTGGTTATGCTGTAATTTACTGGGAGTGGTTTCAGACAGACTGATGTATTACCCGTGTGGATAAACGTGTCACATGCCTGCCAAGTAACGGAACTTTATATAGGGATGTGGGAAGGGGGATGGTTAGCGGTCATGGTGTACACAGTATATCAGTGCTGAACTCTTATCACTTAGTAAACACAGTATCAGTGAAAAAACCTTATGTAAATAAACTAGGATTAATGATATCCCTAACATGGGCATCTCAGACAGACCACTGTCTGTTCTAGGGAAAAATTCAAGGACCATTACAAATTTTCTTAAAAACCAACATACAACAATGAAGTATCTGATGACCTGCAACATGAACGCAGATAATTCTACTTAATGAGATGCTGATTCATCTAAATCAAATCTTATTTACTAAAGAAAAGTAAAAGAAACATGAAAGCTATGCTTGAAACATTGATTTCTGAACTTTCCCAAGTTTACTGCAGTGATAAAAATGAATTTAAACTTTCTTTCTATGCATTATTATTTGTATTATTGTTTGAGGTCTGAACACCAGCCGTTATTTTGACCACTCGGCATTTACAGCGAATAAATGTTCTTGTCATTACGGCAAATAAATATTTTATTTGAAATGTGTCAGTACTTTATAGAACAAACCAAAATGTTTTATTTCACTTAAACACACAGTACCGACAGATAGTCAAACTACAGAAACTGATCGTTTCACATTGAATCGTTAATCCAAACATTAAATCACATCAGGATTACTTTGTTAATCATGGCTAATCAACTTTGCTTCCTTGCACGATGAAGAAATCCTTTTCTTCACGAAACAGTACAGGACCATAGAAGTGATCAACATACAATGCATACAGAAAGTCTAAATACCCTTTTATAAGAATGTTCCAATTTTTCAGATTTTATTTTGAGAAACTGTGCCAAAATAAAAAAGAAAATTATGCTTTCAGGACAACTCTGATTGTCCTTGACTGGCCAGCCAGAGCCCTGACTTGAACCCACTCAAACATCTTTTCAGAGAAATCCCCAAATCCATTTGTGCCCAAGAAGACTGGAGGCTGTAATTACTGCCAAAGATGTCTCAACTAAATAAAGTGTCTGAATGATCAATTCAAGTCAGGTGTAATTTTATAGCACTTCTTTTAAACAATTGAGCATTGTATCAAATCAGCTCACAACATTATACTGTATAATACTGTATATTATCTTATAAGCCCAGTATCAAAATGAACAAGCCTAGGGTGACAGTGACAAGAAAAAACGTTGTCATGGAAGGAACCTTGGGAGAACCAAGACTCAAAAAGAGACCCAACCTTCATAGGTGCCTTAGATGTTAAATGTAATTTCTTTTTTGTAGTAATAGTAATACTAAGTAACCAATAAAAGAGAAATAAAATACTGAACACTTATGACATTGCAATAGTTTTTCGATTCCAAAATGTTCAAAAAATTAATACAATTCTGTTTTCACATTCACATTATTGAGCACAGAATGATAATGGAAAAACCTATTTATATAGCGCTTTTATTAAAGAAATATTATAGCACAAAGTCACAACATAAAATGTTAAAGTAAAAGCATTGTAAGTTGTTTGTTTTTGTTTTTTTGGCTTCTTTAATGTCGCTAACGGCATCAGTGGCCATCTCAGTGACACACACACAAGCTTATATCCATACACAAGTTCATCTATAGTTTTCCCTGTCTCCCTCTCCCTGTCTCCCTCTCCCTGTCTCCCTCTCCCTGTCTCCCTCTCCCTCTCCCTGTCTCGCGCACACACGAGCGCACACACGAGCGCACACACGAGCGCACACACGAGCGCACACACGAGCGCACGCACGAGCGCGCGCACGAGCGCGCGCACACACACAAGTCAGTGCCAATCTAGAGTAATCAATTAACCATGTCTTTGGACTGTGGGAGGAAACTGGAGTACCTGGAGTAAACCCACACAGGCACAGGCAGGACATGCAGACTCCACACAAAGGACCCAGGCCGCGCCACCCTGGGACTGAACCCGGGACCTTCTTGCTGTGAGGAGCCACCGTGCCACCCATTGTAAGTTGTAATAATCCAATAACAGTGATTATCAGAACAGAACGATGCCATTTTAATGCTACATATTCATTTTATTAGGTACTTCCATCAGAAAGTGCATGTGCACGTCCTTGTCTCATGTGCCAGGCATATTGTCGAACAGCACGGTTATACCTGATTCTGTACGTTTATGCACTAAAAAGAGCCAAGCCATAGAAAAATGGTTCGAAATCATCATTCACGCGTTACAAATAATTTTGACATCCTGATTGAAAACAATTATCGCGGTTACTATGTAAGCCTGTATTAAATAGAAATCACTTGTGCCCATATGGTAGCATTTGAACTATGAGACGCGTGTTCAAAATCGGAGAAGATCGCAAAACAAACTGAACGCACGCACCGGAAAGCAGTAATATTATTCAATAGAGCTATCAAACTAAATGCTAAGCCCATTCACTTAAACACATGCCAAGAAAATGTCTCGCATTTTCCAGTCCACTTAAACTTTTTAAACAAAACAGTTGTTCAAACGTTGTAATGTTACATTTGGAGACATACTTCAGCTAGCCAAAAAGCGTTTTAATATACAATAAGCCTTTGTACAAAGCGTCCCGTAACTACATTTAGGTCGAATGCATTTCTATATAATTACAGCTGCGGCCTCTGAGGCGGTCTGCTTTTCAAACGGCATAAATAAATGCGCACACATCCTGAAAAAAACGACTTCTGGGTATACTCAATCCTCCAGGGAATTGAGCAGGGATACTGACCTGAACTTTTTGCACTTTCCCAAGATTCAAAATATAAACTCGGTCACATGCCACGCTCAGACATTCGATTATCAAATGCAGAAAAACTGCTCCCTTTAGTGCAAAGCTTTTTTTTTTTTTTTTCATTCAAAAAGTAGCGTTTGAAGCCACATCTGACGGATTGGTAAGGCCAGTAAACAAATCGTGGAACCGCATGGTGGGATCATGTTTATGCAAGGAGTCTGAAAGACTCCCTTAATTTGGAGGTTATTTTCTTTTCGGACAGTTTTGTGGAAACCAAATCAGCCAGGCACATTCTTCAGTCCTACCCACCCTTCACAACAATGCACAATTAGATGTCTAGTCATCGGTTAATTATTAAGCTCTGCATAATTTAGGGGTGCGGTAACGTCCTGACAAATGCATGCAGATAAAATAAACATCAAATAATGACAATGCAGGAGATAGAGGGTAAGTGACTTCATAATTACTGTTCCACTTGTAAAATAGGAAACAGCTGATCTTCTGAAGACACTGCACTGAATAAGCTAATCACTGTCTGTAGGAATATTTACATATTAAACCCAGGTGTGTTAGACTAGGTTTGGAACAGCAGACCTGCTGGATGCTACATTCTTCAGAGCAGGACCAGAATATCCTGTTTTAACTGTCAGCAGTTACAGTTAGAAACCTTACTGTCATGGCAGCCATGTCTTATTAAAAAATATAAGGTCATATTGTACAGCTCAGGATTAAGCACGAGGTTTAGGATTCAATTATCCCCACCCTCTGCTTATGCTTACCCATACCCCCCCGAGACCAAGAGGCTTCTGAAGTACAAACATATTCTACAAATTGTTCACAGCATTCTCTAAAGGTGCAGACATGAGCCTGCTTTTCCCTTAACGCTCCACTTCACCAAATCAGCGCTCACTAATCTGTCAACAAAACAGAAACGGCAGCTCAAACAATGGGAGCAGACTGGTTGCTTGAGCAGGCAGCATTTCCACAAGCCAGGCTTTTTGTGGAGCCGTTTCAGCTGCTTTTTTAATCTAGCTTCAACACTTCAAAATTGTAATGAAGCGTAACACTGTATTCTGCTTACAATTCAATTCACATAAATGTTCAAGTAAAAATGTTTAGGTTTTGCTTCATCATATATTAAATAAACGAGTGATAAACATTCATTTTTTTGTTACTGAAGAAGAACGATTTAAAATGTGTACTTGATTTAAATCTCAAAAAATCTTCAATAAATCAATTTGATAAAAAGACATTCCTCTCATATTTCGGAAATATAGGCAAAACAATGCACCTTTCCTTCTGTACATGTTTCAACAAAAATATTTAGTCACCTGCAATTTAATGTTTTAAAGAGGTTTTTAATATTACATATATAAAAATATTAGGGTTGTAACAATACTCTCTACTTGCGATTCAATTCGAAAGATCACAATTTGATTTTCTCACAATAATTTTTATATTATTTTCATTTTAGAAAATACATTCCTTTAAATTGATCTTATAGGTGTAAACATTTTTAATCCATAAGCAATCTTTAGTGGAAACATAGGTTTCAAATAAACTGACCGATCAAAATGACCGATCAAAAGTTTAATCTGAGTAAATGCAACATTTTAAAGGAAAAATATGTTGCTTTAAAAATTCACAGTGTCAACAAATCCCCAAAAAGTTGGGACAAGTAGCAATAAGTGGCTGGAAAAAGGAATTTGAGCAAAAAACGAACAGCTAGAAGACTAATTAACACGAATTAGGTCAATTGACAACATGATTTGGTATAACAAGAGCTTCTCAGAGTGTCAGCGTGTCTCAGAAGCCAAGATGGTAAGAGGATCACCAATTCCACCATTGTTGCGCAGAAAGATAGTGCAGCAATACCAGAAT
>JAVSBV010113749.1:0-20896 GCA_033117975.1 Parotocinclus spilosoma
AAGAACTTGTTTTTTTACAGTATTATTACTTCACATGCTGAGTACCTATACATTGTGTTGTAGATCGTTTCCAAAAAGTTTGTTCGCTATACGTGTAAATCGTACAATAAAGGTTTAATAAACATTTAATATGCTACATAGCACATCCCGTCTTCTAACATAGGGCATGTTCGTTTAATCGGATCAGCCAGTTATTAGGACCAAAACCGCCGCGTCCCGATGCGGTCCCATTAACCGGATTCGACTGTATAGAAATACAAATACTGCACTGTTACTCAAATTCATCACGCTGTCTCGGAAAATGTTTTTCAGACTGTTAAACAGAAGTTGGTTGTTATTTTTGTCTGGAAAAATGTACTATGAAGTTTTATAGTCGCTTGACAGTTTTATTGAGAACTTCTACTATGGATCTCGATGGTGATTTGGCCGCTTCATGGTTCCACTGTCAAAATTCATAGTACATTTTTCCTGAGTTTGTTTGCTTTGTATCCATGAGAGGATTCGTGTCGCTCTATCGTTTCTTAAGTTCAATTTTATTTTTCAAAATCTCAAACTGCTCAACTACCCAATTACACTTTTACTGCTAATCATTTGTCTGTTTGCATTACGCTACGGCTTCTTCTATTACCTGTAGTTCTAACGTGAGTTTGTGGACAAGCCACTTAAAAAAAATGCTGATTTACTGAATGTTAAGCACAATATAAAGTTCTGTAATAAATCTTTTAAGACTTGTTGAAGAATGTGGTGAAGTTTCTACCTTTGCTTAGCCATCGCGATTAGGTTTTATTTTACGTCAGAGCAGACATGTCGGCTTGACCTTCTCCCTTCTTCTGCCCATCCACAGCTCCGTTCAAATGCCTTCTCACAAAAAAATGTGTGGTTTTTAAAGAATCCCTGTTAAGAAAACAGCCGTACTGGTCACCTTTACTTTTTAAGAAGAACTTCATATGAAACGTGGATGGGCCAAGCTTAGATCACAACCCAAGTTCAGAGGGTAAAGATCAACCTTAAAAGCCTCGATCTTCATCCATACCTTAGTTAGTTACCCAAACACGATGTGTTCCCAGGAAAAAATACTGCGATTTCATAGCAAAACTGTACACTGCCTGGCAGTTTTAATGTAAGTTCTTACAGTTTGACCACAAATTTCTACTATGAATTTTGGATGGAAAGTCTGAAGATCTTCTGGTCCTTTTGAACGTTTGTAGGCACTAAAACCCGGAATACGAGTCATACCTTGAGCGAACGGTAGGTGGCACTGCGCACCAATTGAAAAGGCGCCAACGCCAACTAAAGTGAACGGAGTTTTTTTTAACCATGCTTATTTTTTTTAATGATACAGGTTTCGTTTCCGTTTGTAGTTTTACAACGCTGACATGTTTCCAAAGTTTATTTCAGTGCTTCGTGCACAAAGTCAGTGGCCCTGTGCTGGGCTGGGCTGGGCTGAGAATGTTCTGCCATTGATATTTGGGAGCAAGTCACTGGTGGTCACTGCAGCAGAAAAGCTCAGCACCAGTAATCTAGGCTTACTTAAACCACGTAGGTAATTTATGGGAAGGGTTTTTGATGCATGATGTATTTTGATGTCCATAATACGGAAGAGCTGTATGGAATTAAACCTGATCCTGATCAACAGGGTGTTCCAGACACAGTGAATTAAATGTGGTTTAAGATCAAACTGTCTGTGTTTCCGCAATATGTAGTTCCTTATAAGACAGAAATGTTAAAAACTCGCATCACATCGACGTGTCACCTCAGGAAATTGTGACCCAGCCCCTTTTCATATACCATCCTACTCTGTCTCTGGCTCAGTAAGCTCTTGGACTACTGAGGACGAATCAGATACAGACAACATGGCAACATGTAAGTATGAGCAGATCTTTTTCATTCCATTTGTGTAGTCAGATTGTTATTGAAAATGTGCAGCAGGTGGATGGTATCTAGTCTCCTTAAAAGTTATTGTGCATTTTAAAAAATTCTAGGATTTTGCTTATAAGAAAAAAAAAAACATGCATCATATTTTTATGCTGAGGTTTACCAGATTTGGGTCGGTTCAATTTCTTGTAAAAAAAAAAAAAAAGAAAAAAAAAAAAAGATTATTTTTTAAAAGATTCTGTCATATCAGTGCTTGTGTGGTGTTTGTGTGTTTTTTTTTTTTTTTACCAGGCTTCACAAAATAGAAACAATAATAAAATAACGCAAAAAATAACTTAAACCAGTAGGCTCCAGTTATTAAACTGCACAAAAGAAAATGTTACGTTTCGTAAAACGGCATTTTACGTTCGTCATATCATATTCTGCTTTTTAAAAAATGTACATCCTAGGTGTAGATACGTTTTCTAATTCTAAACCACAGGTGCTATTTGGGTGTTGGAACGTTCTCCACGGCAAAGCAAGACAATGATGTTGGCGGTGTGTTATTGTGTTGAGCTGGTATGAGTGGATCAGACAGCAGTGCTGCTGGAGATTGAATCCACTGCGCTCAATTACTTTGCGACAGCATAGCACAGTCTGCCTTAGTCACCATGTAATCGTACGGAAAGCTGCCTACAGGATGGTGGTGGCTGGACATTTTTGGCTGGTGGACTAATTTAAGGTTCTCAAACACCTCGTATTAACACAACACGCCTTAACACACCAGCACACCAGTGTCAGTGCACCTGATGTGAGGGTCCTGACCATTAGAGATCAGATTAAAGGAAAAGAAGAAAGTATGTAGAGAAACTGATGGATTATAGACTGTAATTATAGAACTACAAAGTGCAGCAGGTACTAAAACTTAAATAAAAAAGAAGCAGGATATAAACTGAAAAAAGATCCAATGCGTAAGACTTTTGCACAGTACGGGTTGGTCCACAAACAGAAAATTAGCCTCATCCAGGCTCAAAAACTAAAGTATATAGATATGTATTAATCCCTTTTTAAAAAAATCAGTTTAGACCCCCGCGAGTTTGAGGTGCAACTGAGTCCTGAGTTTAGCAGCGCATACTGAAAAGTCTCTCCCTTTTGCTACCGTTAGATGGCACTGCTGCACAATAGTACAATTTTCAAAGTCCCACATTGGATCTCAGCTTTTCCATTTCCACCAAGCAGCGCCTGATCAGTTTAATCCGGACTGAAAAACAAAACGGATTATCTACACGAGGTGGAGCTTCAGCTTTATGTGGAATGAAAACCTGTGGCCAAGAGATTCTGGCGAGGTTTAACTGAGAACAGGGGGTATCAAACGTATAATTTTCATTACCTTCACTCACTCTTTGTAATTGCTTTGTTTTTTTCCCCCCAGTAAACGGTTCGTTTAACGATACCAATGACATAATGGAATACTATCCGGACTACAACGAATACTACAGATCCATAGACACATTGCCTCAGCCCTGCAACAACGTGAATGTACAGCATTTCAGCCGGATCTTCATCCCCACCCTGTACAGCATCGTCTTCATCGTGGGCTTCATCGGCAACGGCATCGTGGTGTGCGTCCTGGTCAAATACCACCAAAAGACCAACATGACAGACATCTGCCTGTTCAACCTGGCCGCCTCGGATCTCATCTTCCTTTTCTCGCTGCCGTTCTTGGCCCAGTACGCCGCCTCCTCCTCGTGGAACTTCGGAAACTTCATGTGCCGTACAGTAAAGGCATTCAACATCCTGGGTTTCTATGGAAGCATCTTCTCCATGGTCCTGATGACGGTGGACCGCTATGCTGTCATTGTCCACGCCCAGGCCTCCCTCTTCTCCAAGCACCGGTCCGTCTGCGCTGGCCTAACCCTGACCTTGTTTATGTGGGTGCTCAGCCTCGCCGCCTCTTTGCCGACCATCATTTTCACCCAAGTCAAGAACGAGTCGCATGGGTTGACGTGCAAAGCCGAGTATCCTGATGAAACGATTTGGAGGCAAGTCAATAACCTAAAAATGAACATCCTGGGCTGGATTCTTCCTCTGTCCGTGATGGGGTTCTGCTACTCGCGCATCATTCCCATCCTGCGCTCCCTCAAATCTCAGAAGAAGCACAAAGCGGTGAGGCTCATCCTGTTCATAGTCATAGTGTTCTTCCTCTTCTGGACGCCCTACAACGTCGTCCTCTTCATCAAAGACCTGCAGCACTGGGGCTACCCCACCAGCTGCCAGGTTTCGGCGAACCTGAACATGGCCATGCAGTGGGTGGAGACCATAGCCTACACCCACTGCTGCCTCAACCCCATCATCTACGCCTTCGTGGGCCAGAAATTCAGGAATCTGGTCATCAAGATGCTGAAGCAGTGGTTTCCCGTTTGCTTCCAAACATGCACGGCCATTGTCGGTGAGATCTCAGAAATTAGGAGCTCCGTGTACTCCCGCTCCTTCGAGATTTCCTCCACGAAAATCATGTAGCCACGTACGCGAAAGAGCATGGAAACAAGAACTTTAACCAGTTTTCAGACTGGAACGAGGCCATGATATGTTTGTTGTTCGCTTTTAGCTCGGTGGTGGGTTGGGGGGGGAGGCGGTGTGGGTGGTGGTGGTGTGGGGGTGGTTGGTGTTTGGTGTGTGTTTAGATTTTCAATGTTCAAACCTATTTTAGTCCATGCAGAAGCTGCAAAGTCATATATAACTCTCTCTCTATATATATATATAAATAAATGTTCTATATAACTCCTGTTTTTTGTAGAATGCCGTTGCTGGGTATGGCTTCTTTTATCATTTGTAGTTCTCATTTTTATAAAGTTTGTCACTGGGAAACTCAAGCGTTGTCGAATGTAAACCTCGGCGTGACCGAATGTAAGCAAGCTTTCAAGACTTATTAAACGCGGTTGAGTATCTCTAAGGATTGAACGACGTCCGTTTTCTTGTCTTTGGTTCACTGGTTGCAAAATTGCCCACATGACTGACTCACGACGGCGAGGCAACGTCCTGCGAACGTCCCGTACCAGTCGAATAAGGTGATTTTGTTCGAAACCCATGTGTTAGGGCTTGTAGGGCATCACAGTACCAAAGTCCTGAGGGTCCAGATACAATGAGACCCGACAGAAACAGCTCACGTGGTTGGATTCGGACTCGTAGACCCTAAAGGACCAATGGTGAGTAGAAAACACAGTCTAGAGCCAGCTTGCAGCGAAACATCTCACCCCGATCATGCTGGCAGACTGGAAGAAAAATGGTCACCACAGCCCACCATCAGGTTTTGCTGTTTCTAAACCAGCACTGGTCTGTTAGTTCTTAAAACACAACGTCCAGACTCCAGTCGTCCAGAGGACCAGGGTCGAACGTTGATCCCATGTTGACCTCCAGCATAATGTTCAGAGTTAGGAGGCTGTAACCGAGAGCGTTGAGTAAACGAAGCAGGCCCCAGAGCGAGCCGATTTCGGTGCAGGTTTGACCTGATCGTAATTGAAGCGAATCAAATTGGGGGATCTGCCAACATTGCAGAGCACCACCTCAGGAAATTGCAGCTGAACTTCTTGCCTTACAGTGGTCTGAACAGCCTGACTCAACACTCAGACCTCGGAGTGAAGGGACATGGCCGCGAATTTGACCAACAACACAAGTAAGTACGATCGGACCCTTTTCCAGTTTGCGTCACTGCCCAACTGCGGCTGATCTTGCAGTTGGGAAAGCGAAATTAGAACGCTTCGGGATAGAGAGTAAAGCGCAAGGATGTGCTGGGTCGTCCCAATAGCTGGAGTTTGTCCTGATTTCTACGTGCTTAGAACGCGGGTTCTCCAAATCCTCCAGAAGTCAAAACCTTTTGCTATAGTAACGCTTAACCGCCATTAGGTGGCACTGTTGCGAGTCCAGAACTCGCCATCAGAGATGAGATTTTCAGTGCCAAGGCAACATATGCAAAAAAAAAAAAAACATCCCTGCTTTGTTTATGATCTAGTTCTGGACCGGGATGCCCCAACGTTAGACATTCCTACGCTTCTGATACAGCAGGTCTTGTTATTTTATTGTTCTGTTACTTTATACCGATGATGTCTTTCCTTAAACAGCCATGGACTACTACTATGAAGACTATGAAGTCGATGGGCATTGCAGAACCACCAACGTCCTGGCCTTCATCCAGAATTTCATCCCCACCCTGTACAGCATGGTCTTCATCCTGGGCTTCATCGGTAACGGCCTAGTGGTGTGCGTCCTGGTCAAGCACCATCAGCGGTCCAACGTGACGGACGTGAGTCTGTTCAACCTGGCCGTTTCGGATCTCCTCTTCCTCTTCTCGTTGCCCTTCTTGGCCCACTACGCGTCGGCCGCCGAGTGGGCTCTCGGGAGCTTCATGTGCCGCGCGGTGATGGCGCTCTACATGCTGGGCTTTTACGGAAGCATCTTCTTCATGGTCCTGATGACGGTCGACCGTTATGCCGTCATCGTCCGAGCTCAGGACTTCCACTTCTCCAAGTACCGGTCGGTCAGCGCCGGCACAGCCCTGGCCGGGTTTATGTGGGCGCTCAGCTTGGGAGCCTCTTTGCCAACCATCATTTTCACTCAGGTAATGAACAATTCGGGGAGGCTGGCATGCGAGGTGGAGTTCCCTGTAGGGACGGCGTGGAGGCGTTTCTCTTACCTCGAGATGAACGTCCTGGGCTGGGTCCTTCCCCTGTCCGTGATGGCGTTCTGCTACTCGCGCATCATTCCCATCTTAAGGGCCGTAAAGTCCAGGAAGAAGCACAAAGCGGTGAAGCTCATCCTGATCATAGTGATCATGTTCTTCCTCTTCTGGACGCCCTACAACGTGGTCGTCTTCATGCGCGTCCTGCAGCACTGGGGCTACATGGACAGCTGCGAGTGGCAGCGGGACCTACACATGGCCAGGCAGTGGACGAAAACCATAGCCTTCACTCACTGCTGTCTCAACCCCATCATCTACGCCTTCGTGGGCCAGAAATTCCGGAGCCTGGTCCTCAGGATGCTCAGGCAGTGGTTCCCCGTTTGCTTCGGCCGATGCACGAGCATCGTTAGTGAGATCTCCGATAGGAGGAGCTCCCTGTACTCACGCTCCTCCGAGGTTTCCACAGGGCAGGTCGTGTAGAAACAGAGGTCGGAACTTTAGCTTGCTTAGGTCCAGCTCACCCTGCAGGGTCGTGACCGCACCCGATAACCTGCTGCCCGCAATGTTCAGTTTCTCTTTCCAAAAATAAAGCCGCGAGTGACGGAAGTCTGAGAAGTCAGAGTGATTCTTTTCTCATTACGATATAAAACGTTGCTTTAATTTAATTCTCTTCAAGCCAAGACAAACATCAGACCTTCAGAAATGATGCCAGGGGGTTCCAGACCCACTTTGCCCTGGCACCACGATGCCCCGGCACCTTTCCAAAAGCTTAAACGCCTAACGTTTGCCTTCAACTGTTTGTTTTGTTTGTTTATTTAACGCCAGGACCATGGTTGCAGGGGTGCCCCTATAGTATGAATGGGCAAGCACAGGGGTACAGCCGTGCCCCTCTAAACTCAGTGTGCTCCAAACCCCTCATTAAGCAAGCCTAGGGCAACAGCGGCAAGGAAAAACTCCCTAAACGTGATAATAAAGAAACCCTGTAAGGACCAAGAATCAAAAAGTTCTAGGTAGTAATGAATAGTTTTAGAGCAAATAAACCTAACAGAAAGAACATATTTAGAGCTTATATAATAAATCACATAATATAATAAAATATAAATATATATAGATTATGATTAATTAATCCGAATGCAATATTAATTATAAAGGAATAATAAATAGCGGATATCAGAGAAAATTCGTTAAAAATTTGTTTTAAAACCAAACTGAAACCTTTTTTTAATTCCTTGGCCCAATACAGTGTCAACCCAAACCCCAGTTTAGGCAAAATGGGTGATAGTGGCAAGGAAAAACACCTTGGTATAGCTTATATGTCAGAGTGAAAGCGAGTAGTTTAAATAAAAAAGGTTAAAGGTTTCACGTTTTCTTTTCTTTTCTGCGTCTCGACTTCGGCCTTTTCAGAAAAGAGGAACGTTTTTTTTTCTTTAAGCGAGGCTGTGCGGAAAACTGAAGTGACGCCGCTTCTACGAACAGAAGCGATGCGTGTCGCCAAACCCACGCCGCATCCTCCGGGTTAATGGTTCAAAAAAAAAAACACAAAAAAAACACCTCCAGAATTTCAGACAAAGAGCCGCGTTAAAATAAGATAAAAAACAAAAAGTCGAAAAATCCGTCGTTGGCTGAGTCAGAGCGCGTTACCGAAACGCGGCCTCGGGCCTGGCCAGGGACTGCTTGTGGGACTACCCCCCAAAAAAAGTACTCTTTTTTTAAAAAAACCTGCTTTGTTTGCAGATCCAAACCTCCACCTTTGGCGTTCACCTTTGGCCTAAAAGGTTAAAAAAAAAAAGAAGAGCAAACGGTGAAGAGGTCCGGCTATCGAATCAGGCGGGCGGATGTGAGGGAGTGGGCCTGTTGAGAATGGTAATGAGTCAGCCTCGTTTTTATCTCGTGTGCCGGGATTTTTGCAGAGCAATCCAGCGTTTGCAAAGGGGCAGGAAGTCTCACCTCAAGAAAAGAAAGAGTGTGAGAGAGAAAGAGAGAGAGAAAAACACTCATACAGGCCTGGTTTTACAGGAAACCCTCATGACAAAGTTCACGAAAAACCTAAAGTCGAAATGCCCCTGCCTCACTCCGCCGCTCTCTCGCTCGCCTGATAGATCGCGCCCATCATGGAGGACGACGCCGGGATGAACAGGTAACCCCAATATTGCAGATCGGGTTTTTAAGTCCAACTGTTTAGTGACTGCGAGCCTCGATAAGTCTCGAGTGTGAAGTAAATCAAACAGGAACTGAAATGAAACCGCAGTGATAAATGGAGAAGTAGTAGTAGCAGCAATGTGGTGGGTTTGCTTAGGGGCCTGCGGTTTACTCGAGTGTTAAGAGATGCTCGATACAGCTGCTGTGGTCTGAGACGCACAGCTGGAAGAACATCCGCATCGGTCACCGAGCCGGGTGGACGAACAATTCACGAAGAGCTGGCGAATATTTATGGGAATTCGAACATGATTCGAAAGTAATTCGGCGCGAGCGAGAAAAGGTTCGAACCAAATCCCCAAATGGGAAGGACGGAGGGAAATGTTTTCAGAGTTACGCAACTGTTTCGCGAAGATTTAACACCGGCCGAACAACCGTTTGAATTTAAAATGCACAAAATGTAAATGTCTGGCAACCGATTAAAAAAAAAAAGCCATATCAATAAAACCTGGTTCTCCTTTGGGCACGTTCAATACTCTGAACTCCTTAGGTTTGTGTATGCACGTGTATGTGTGTGTGTGTGTGTGTGTGTGTGTGTGTGTGTGTGTGTGTGTGTGTGTGTGTGTGTGTGTTGCCCCGTGACAGGCCCGGACGCTTTGCCCCAGCTGTGTTTTGATACGTTTGTGGTGCCACCGTCACTCAGCCTGACCTTTAACGGCAGACGTGATGTAACTTTTTGAAACGGAGGAGTAGATAAACGTGGTTTTTTCTGGACTCTGGTGACATGGGGGCACCCCTGGTCTGGTCTGGTCTGGTCTGGTCTGGTCTGGTCTGGTCTGGTCTGGTCTGGTCTGGTCCCATTGGTTCCCCAGGAGCAGGGAAGGTGAGAGGAAAGGTGAGAGTGGGAAAGGACGGTTACGGGCCCTGTGATGGACTGGCACCATGGGATGCGTCTGGCTTTTTTATTTCAATAATTACAATAGACAGTAGTGGAGTTGGTATGTTCTCCTTCAGGTTTCTGCCCACTTTCCAAACATGTGTGTGTCCATGTGCCCCGTGATGGCTGCTCTGTTTAGGACCGGTCCCCATTTGCCCCCGGTATTGGTGCATAGGCCCCGCCCCAGGACCCTGAACTGAATTAGGCGGGTACGGAAAGAGAATGATTTTTTTTTTTAATGTCTAAAATACAAAGAATATACATAGACATATATTTAAATAATAATTATTAGATATATAAATATATAATAAACTTTAAATAACGAAGTAATTCTATACTATATATATTATACAAACTTTTTTTATATTAAATAATAATTAAAAGAGTGTGACTTTATTAGTAAAGTAATATTGTTTTATATACAAGTAATAGTATTATAAATAATTAATAACAATACATAGTAAGATAATAATAATAATAACAATATTTACTTTTAATAATAATATATTCTAGCATTATAATATTATAAATAATAGTACGACTTGTACTAGTAAAATAATATTATTAATAATAATATATTATTATAAAGTCATTAAGCTTTAAAGTAATAATAATAATAATGATATTAATAATATAGAATAATATAGAACCTTATTAATAATAATAATAATAATAATAATAATAATAATAATAATAATAATAATAATAATAATAATAGTATAATAGTAATAGTATAATGTCTGATTGTTAAGTAATTATTATTATTATTTTTTACATTTATATATATATATATATATATATATAAACAGCAATAATAATTATAATATATAATAATATTATACTCTTACTAAAAATGATAGTATATTGTCTAATTGTTAAGTATTATTATTATTTTTTTTTAAATTTATATATATATATATATATATATAAAAACAGCAATAATTATTATAATATATAATAATATTACAATCTTAATATATATATAAAATATAAAATATATACATTGTAAAAATAATAATAATATTATATATATAAACAGCAATAATAATAATAATGATACTAATAATATATAATCTTATAAATAATAATAGTAAAATATCTGATTGTTAAGTAATATTATGATTATATTATTATATATGAAAAACATCACTAATAATAATAATAATAATAACAATAATCTAAAAGAGAAAAAAACTCTACCTTGTATTATAATATTATATATTTATTATATTAGTCCTGATTTATTAATATGCACAGCTTTTTTTACTTTTGTCGTTTCTGTATGATTCCATGTATATATATTTTCTTTTCCACTGC
Organism: Parotocinclus spilosoma; assembly: GCA_033117975.1. Taxonomy (NCBI): domain Eukaryota; kingdom Metazoa; phylum Chordata; class Actinopteri; order Siluriformes; family Loricariidae; genus Parotocinclus; species Parotocinclus spilosoma. The sequence goes on from JAVSBV010113749.1 coordinate 10,920, forward strand.
ACGAGTATGAATATAAAATGCTGTTTATCATCAGGTGGAAAACGTTCTTACGTAACTCAGATGTTCCGTGGCTTCACTCTCTCCATGTTGGAATGTAAATCAGTTACAGGCGGGCTTTAGTCGAGTCCTGATGTTTTTTATACTGTAGAAATTCTATTGTGATCCAGTTTAGCCTGGTCTAAAAACCCCCTGGAGTTCCTGGCTAACCTCTCATGATACGTCTAAAATGTGTTTATTAGAAAACCGTAACATCTAACAGAGACAGACTTTGGATTTGTTCAGACCAATAATGACAATAAGAAGGTCGAAACGTTTCCACCTTAAATCAAATCAACTTTGGTCCGTTCTCTCTTCTCAGCACGGTCCCGACGGCGACGTACGACTACTCGACTTACGATTACTCAGAGCCGTGCAGCAATGACTCGATGCTGAACCCGACAGTGGTGGTCACCATCTTCTACCTGGTCTTCAGCCTCGGGCTCCTGGGCAACGGGACCGTCCTGTGGATCCTCCTGAAGGTCATGCGGCTGAGGTCCATGACGGACGTGTGCCTGATGAACCTGGCGCTTTCCGACCTGCTGATGGTGGTGTCGCTGCCCGCTTGGGCTCTCCACCACCAGGGGCATCACTTCATCACGGATGGCATGTGCAAGTTCATGGGTGGAACCTACCATCTGGGCTTCTACAGCGGAATTCTCTTTGTGATGCTCCTGAGCGTCGACCGGTACCTGGCCATCGTGCACGCGGTGGCCTCGCCGGGAGCCCGGACCCTGCGATACGCCGTGGCGGCCAGCCTGGTCGTGTGGGCCGTGTCCTTCTGCGCCGCCCTGCCGGGCCTCATCATGTACAAAACCCTGTACTTTGAGAACTCCACGCAGTGCGAGTGGGATTACCCGCCGGAATCGGCCCAGGCGTGGAAGCTCTTTCTCAATTTCAGTCAGAACGCGGTCGGGCTCTTCGTCTCGCTCCCCGTCACCATCTACTGCTACGCCAGGATCCTGCTGGTGCTCCGGAGGACGAAGAACTCCAAGCGAGGCCGGGCCATGAGGCTCATCTTCGCCATCGTCAGCGCCTTCGTGGTCTTCTGGGTGCCTTACAACGTGTCCGTCTTCCTAAAAACCCTGCAGAACTTGGGCTTCAGCAACACGTACCGGGCCGACCAGCAGATCAACTTGGCGCTGGAAGTGACCGAGATGGTCGCGCTGGCGCACTGCTGCGTCAACCCCGTCATCTACGCCTTCGTCGGGGAGAAGTTCAGAAGGTCTCTGGCTAAAGTGTTTTCCAAATGGCTGCTCTGTGCCAAGCTCTACAAACCGACGTCCGTCCACTCTAAGACCTCGGACAATGAAACATCTAACACGGCTCTGTAGGACTTGAGGAACTAGACTGAGAACTAAAGTTGGGACCACGTTCGTTATCTATATAAAAACTGATTTTTAGAAGAACAAAGCCATGACGGACCGCCAGTTGAGTTGCCACCCGAGTGCCCGCAAATGCCATGCCACCCGAGTGCCCGCAAATCCTCCTGGTTTATGCGTACCAGGGTCACAGCGACCAATCCTCGTGTCCATTACAGGGACGATCTTACATCCCGCCTCCCCTCCCTCACACACAGCCAATCAGATTTGCACGTGACCGTGCTGGAGGACACTGCCAGGACTCTAACCCGGGTCCCTGCAGCGCCCGGATGTTGCAGTACACTATAGTAGTTGTGCCACCTGAGCGCCCGTATCCCCTTTTTATCCGATTATGGTGGCAGCGGCCAATCCCAGAAGAACACAGCGCACAGCTGGCAACCGCCAGAATTCGAACCCGGGCCCGTGCCACGCTGGGGTGTTGTAGCAGACCTCTGTGCCACCCGAGCGCCCACAAATCTTCACGCTTCATCCCGATGAGGGTCGCAGACGTTCGTCCTCGTGTCTGGCAGCGCCCACAGCGCCTCCCTTCCATTTAACTCCCCCCGTAGGTGCATGTGACCCAACTGGAGGGCACTGCCAAGACTCTAACCTGGGTCCGTGCCACGCTGGGTTACAGGGTACATAGTTGTAGACCTTCGTGCCACCCCAAATCCTCCTGGATTTTTGTCTTTTTGCATTTTTCCGGGCCAGGCTGCATGGCAGGGGATGGCATTTTATTTTAGGCACCCTGCACCGATGGGACGCAGCGTCCCACCATGGTAAGGTCCTAAGGAACGCTTAGACGTTTCGCGTGCTGATGCTCTCAGACGTTCCTAATCATCAGCACCATCGGAGGCTGTGGGTGTGCAGGGCGCGCAGGGTGCGCAGGGTGTGACGCGCTGCTCTTCGTCGTCAAAGTAAAACCACGAGGCGCAGCGAGCGGATTTCCTGAGCTTTGTTCCGAAGAACTTGCGCCAGCGTTTTTTTGTTGTTGTTTTTTTTTTGGACCTTCTTCATTGTTGTGGTTGACGATTAAAGACGAAATAAACGATAAACGTAAACGCCTGCCTCGTCTCTCTCCAGTTCGTTAATTCTGCGTTTGCTCTTCCGTCCGACTTCTCCGCTTGCCGGCAGGTCAGGAAGTGGGTTAGCGGCGGGTTAGCAGCGCTCTTAGGATCAGACTTGAGCAGAGCGACACGACAGGGTGCAAGATAAGAGAAGAGATGTGCATGCAGAGCAACGCAGGAACCATCTCAAAAGATCTAACCATCTCAGAGAGGTTCCTGTTGCTCTTTAAAAGATCTAATCAGCTTTCCTGTGATTTTCCGCACTAAGAAGTCACAGATTTGGCTCGGCTGAGCTGCTGGCTGCTTTTGCTTTTAGCACGTCGAGCCCGTCACTGCTGATTCATGAACAGAACAAAGTTCTCAGCGCACCATTTCTAGGTCAGGATTCCCCGTTCTAGTGTTTGTGATATTTCTAAGAAACAGCGTTTAAATCGTTTTACTCGAGGACGCCCTACTGACCTCCTAAAGCAATATGGCCCGTACCGAGCACCTCCTGCTTCCTTACACACAAAACGGTGAAATAGCCCAATAAATTAAATAAACAACAATAATAATAGTGAAATAATCATTAAACGCAGAAAAACACAAATGTTTTGATATTTAACATTTTTTCATATTTTATTATTAATAATAAAGTGTATGAAAAAAAACATTTTTACTTTTTGTATATTTAAAATATTTGATACAATGGATTAAACCAACAAAACGCTGATTTAAAAATATTTCTTGTTTATCGTGACATTGATGATATTTTTTATATAAATGTAATGTCATTTATATTTAAAATATATATATTTAAAAGATGTCGTTAAATATAAACATTCAATGAATTGTGTTTAATCCTATTCATTCGTAGTACTTATATGGGTTTATGTAATATTAATTATTAATGTTTATGTTCATTAAAATATTACACAATTATATAAAAAATACATATAATAACAAAAATAAAGTGAAGAATTAAAAATTTTAAATAATAATAAAATATATATATGAATATATTTTGGTGTGTAAAAAAATGATTTGGTTGATTTAAATATATTTTAATTATTTAAATGTGTCCTTTTTATTGTGAGAAACTGAATTGAATTTAAATTACACAGATACATAAAACTATTCTAAATCATAAGATGTTTTGAATATTACACAACTTGCTGATCCTTAACTGGATAATGAAATCAAAATGCATTCATTTAAAAAAAAATAAAAAATCGTTGATTGTGACGAAATTAAGCATTTTTGAACGTGTCTGTTTATTCGTAGGTTTTATTAAATCTAACACGAAACTGCAATAAACAGAAACGTGTTCCTTGTTAGCGTGAGGAAACTGTGCGATTAAAACCTCGTCTCCACTTCTCTCTTTGATTTCCACATTCTGGATGGAATCCTGCTTACGTCTGGATATACAGTATAGAATTAATTACATGCATTCCATTCTTAGAAGAACTTCATCAGAACTGCAGAAACGAGAACTGAAAATGGTTTAAATACATTTTAAATGTCAGGCCGATGCCGCAAACACAGTGACGTACCTCACCACCGTCTCTTTCTCATTTATTCAAAGCCTAATAAACCAGGATGAAGTGTGTATAAGCCAGAATAAACACATCAAACCTGAATACACTCCGTCACTCACCTTGCCAGGGGCGGGTTACGAACCAAGCAAGCTCAAGACTTACTAAGGAACCCCTGCCCAGTTCCAGTCCTGGCTCGTTCTTAATGCCCCGTACCGCAAGAAATGGGCTTTATCCCTGGTCCGTGTGTGTAGGCAGTTTGGTATGTTCTCCCTCTCCCGAAAAAAATGTATGTACATTTATGCATCTGGATCGAGGCTGGTCATTTGTGTAGAGGCGTCTGGGTTTATATTTAGTGCTCGTTAAAATGCTGCAGTGACAAAACGGCATACGGAAGTGAGTTGGCGGGTGCTGGGTGAGCACTTTTTCACGCTTCTCCTTCCTCTTACCTTAACTTATGTCAATCGTCTTGGAATAACGGCAGCGCGGCAGAGCCTCAGCCCCGACGCCCCCATATGTACATGTGCAGGACGCCCTCCGGCTGCGAGCAGAGGTAAGAGAGGCGACGCCTCCGCGTTTCTATGACGTTTCTGCCGACCGTTTGGCCTGATAAGCTTTAAATTGACAGCGTACACAAATCAGGGGTCAGTACGGGACAGTTAGAGGCTTAAACCGAAACCCCTAGTCGCGTTTTGGGGGAGAGGAGGACCTGCCAAATCCGTGGCACATCTACCAGAGGCGAGGCTCGAACCCGAAGTCCACGGGACACTCAGAGCGTCGCACTTGTGTGACGTGCTGGCACGAAAAAAAGTCCGATTTTCTCCTTTCTTCTAAAGTCCGCACGGCATCGCGCCCTCCAGTGTCGAACCACGTCCGCGAGCACCTGTTTTGGGAGGGAGAACATGCCAAACTCAGTGTCCGTGGTGAGGAGGTGAGGTTTATGAAGTGTCTAGTTAAAGGCTCGGATCATCTTCCAGTCTGTCATACCGCATCGCACTCTCCTACAACTACAAACACCTGTTAGGGAGGGGAGAACATACCAAACCGAACAGACATTTCAGAGTACGAGGCTCAAACCCGAGGCTTCGGAACCGGTGTAAATGCGGCGTTGTTTAAAAGTTTTAGCACTCCTGACAGTCCTTTTTGAAAAAAATCTCCCTACAAGCACCTGTTCTCCTGTAGGGAGAACATACCAAACTCGTTATGGACATGCCCCCGGGGGTCCTCAAGCTCTCGGGAAATGCAGTGTCTGGTCAAAAGGCTCAGAACGTCTTTCGATCTGTCTTACCTCACCAAATCCGCCTAGCACTGACCCTCCTGTAGGGAGAACATACCAAACTCACTATGGACATCCCCCGGGGTGAGGCGAGGCTCGAACCCGATATACAGTGTCTGGTTAAAAGGCTCCGAACATCTTTCGATCCGTCTTACCTCACCAAATCCATCTAGCACTGGCCCTCCTGTAGGGAGAACATACCAAACTCGTCATGGACATTCCCCCGGGGGTCCTCAAGCTCTCGGGAAATGCAAGTGTCTGATCAAAAGGCTCCGAACATCATTAGGTCCGTCTTACCTCACCAAATCCGCCTAGCACTGGCCCTCCTGTAGGGAGAACATACCAAACTGGTCAGGCTTGAACATGTAGCGTCCTGTTTAAAAAAAACAAACAAACAAAAAAAAAAAACCTTGGACATTCCGCTCGAAACGTCTTTCGAATCGTCGTACCTCATCACCCGGGTCCGCAAAGTCGCAAAGCCGTCTATGAAGGAGGGGAGAACATACCAAACCCCACAGACATTATAGAGACAAGGCTTAACCAGAGGCTTTAAAACTGCAAATTCAGTGTTTGCTTAAACATTTACATATAAAAATCTGCCCGTCTATTTAAAATGGTGCTTGTTGGGGAGAGGAGAACATACCAAATCTTTGCATAAGGGGGCTGTGAGGGGGGAGGGGCTAGCACAGACGTTTACAGACAGTGAATAATACTGTTTTTTTCATCTTTATTAAATATTATTATTCTGATTATTATTTCTTGAAATCGTGCAGAACGACGGCGGACGTCTTTGAGGTTTTTCAGGACTTTGCGCGGGACCACACGTGGCATCGCCAAGCGCCGACACCTCGGTTTCTCGGGGTGGTTTTTGGATTTCCTGTCACACACACACACACACACACACACACGACCTCTTCACCACTCCATCGCTTCACGCTGCTTTTGTTTTTTTAATAACATTTCAAACCTTCGAATGCTCCCCCCACCCAAAAAAAACCAGGCGTCTCGTTGATGTGGGCACGAGAACAAAGGTTCAAATCTTGTAGACCAGACTGAGGGAGTTTACGCTAGACTGAGATCACCGGGGGGTCGTGTCAGTTTACTTCCTTGAAAACATTTCGAATCAGTAAAAACAATAAAGGTCGAGGTTTAAGCCTCCATCGGCGTCCCGGTCCCCTGTGGTTACGCTGCGCCCCTTACACACTACCCAAATCTTTCTGACTCAGACTGGTGAGGAATATGACGACCAGTCAGTCCAGTCCAGTCCAGTCCAAGGAAGACTAGACTCGTTCTGGACTGAGAACCTGGTCTCAAACAGGGGTAAAAAATAACCCGTGAGATTTTCTGGAGTTCAGGTTTATCATCTCAACAAAAGTCCCAAAATGAACTGTGACGTAACCACAAAGTCCACGAGGTGGTATTCGTAACTCAAACAAACTCAAACACAACCTTCTTCCAGGACTCTCAGTCAGAAGATCAGTCCAGGAAATCTGAAGCAGAGCAGCAACCGGAGACGGCGTTGAGCAAAAAAAAAGGTCCCACAGCCAGATCAGAACATCTGGACGATCTCGTAAGATCTCGTAAGATCTCAGGCGGCCTCACACTCCTCCTCCTCAAAGGGCGAGACAGTGGCTGAGGTCCAGTCCTGGTAGATCTTTTCCAGGAACCTTGTGGAAAACACAGCAGGATCAAACGCCTTTTTTGGGAAACATCTGAAACATCTAAAAAAATATGGGGAGTTCTGGTGAGGAGAAGGCCAGGAGTTTGTTACTTTAGCCTAACCCTAAAAAACCCTCAACCCTAACTGTTCTGGAGGAAACAAAAACAAGCATAACAAGCATAAGCGGCCTGACCACAGGCTCAGCGCTGCAACATGAGACTGAAAGGTCTTATCTCCGTACCAGCGCTCAGCGAGAACCAATCACACGCTTGCTACAAGCAAATAAATGAAGTGCTGTGTGTCATGCACTCGTGCACCGAGCCCCTACACCCCATAAAGAACGGAAGTATCATAACCCAGAGCCCTCAGCCTCCTGTCTTTGTGCTTTTAGGGGGGGATTCGAGCAGAACAGGCCACTTTTGTAAGTATCCGCTGTAACAAAACCCATGCCTTTTTTTTTCCCCTTCTTCTGGACGTGTTTGCATTTTCGATTAAATAAATGAATAGTTCAACAGCTTTTGTTTTGTTCCTCTTTTTTCTGTGCTTGATCTTGATGATCAGCAGCATCTTGGGGTGACAGGAACTTTCTCACTTTTACAGCGACTGAAACCTGTGGTGTTAAGAACGTCACATTTATTTTTTTTTTGGTTTTCTTCTGGTTAGAAGCCAGTCTGTCTTGGTGCTTTGTGACATTTCTGACATTGATCTCCATCTTCAGCACCAGAACAACGTTCCTCTCGCTCGTGGCTCTCCGTGGACACCATGAACACCATGAACATCATGGACACCATGAACACCATGAACATCATGGACACCATGAACACCATGGACGCCATTAACACCACCACCGACCCCTGGTCGTCCACAGAAACAAGGTGAGAAGAGAAACGAGATCTGAGTATTGATCGTGGATTGATTTTGTGAGGCGGATGATCCGGATCTGTTAAGCCCTGCTTTTTTAGAGAATGTAAAATGTAAATGCGTGCAGACTTGGGTTTTTTTTTTTTCTTCTGATACCTCTTTCTGTAAAAAAAAAAAAAAAAAAACCCAAAAAGCGTTCTGGTTGTGAGTCAGATTCTTTATTTAGCCTGCTCTGCCCAAAGTGACACGGCTTACGTGAATAAAAATCCAGAGCTCAGGTTTAATTTCAGTAACTTACAGTTAGTTTAGTTAAACTGGGTTAAACCGAGCTTGGTTTATGATGAGCTCATGACGTTTGTGCCAGGCCGAAGGTTGGCCTGTGTTGGGTTAAATTGAGCCGAGTTCACGATCACTATCCTAGAGGACTTCAAAACGGGTCGGGTTAAGCATATCATTTGGGGGACGTTCCACCGGGTTAAAGTGAGCTGAGTTCTGCTCGGTCGGGTTTCGTTTATTCGGGTTGATACGACGCGTCTTAAGCTCGGATTTAAAAAAAAAGTTCTACTGGGTTGACTGGGATGAATAAAGCTGGCTCGGGTTGAGATGAACGGAGATGGTCCGTGTTCGAGTCGTTCTGTGCCGAGTTCAGTTTCCTGAAGTCGGGTTAAATCTGGAGTGAAGTTATCTCGAGTCGGGTTAGAGCGTGGTTAAGATGAGCTTGAGCTGCTTCGTTGCTTTTATAAGGAAGCATTAAGTTGGGTTAAGATTGTTTAATTTGGGTTGAAGAGCCTAAATTAACCCGACTTGAGTTGGGATTTTGAGTTGGGATGAGATCAATCGGGTTAGGTTTGAGAAAGTTGGTTAAAGAGTTCCGTTGGGCCTGGTTAAAGATGATTTTTTTATGATGATGTCACTTCACTTCCTTTCAGCACCATCACCACCACAGATTATTTCTGGGATTATTACAATTCACCCTTTGAAGAAAACATCTGCGAATACGGAAGCCATTCCAGCTGGTTCCTGCCGTTGTTCTACAGCCTGGTCTTCGTGGTGGGCCTCCTGGGCAACCTGCTCGTTCTCTGGGTGATCCTGGTGGGAGCGCAGCTGAAAAGCATGACCGACGTTAGCCTCCTGAACCTGGCCGTTGCCGACCTTCTCCTGGTCTTCTCGCTGCCGTTCCTGGCCCACTACGCCAAGAACGGCTGGGTTTTCGGAGAAGGCATGTGCGTCCTGGTCCTCGGCGTTTACTTCGTCGGCTTCTACAGCAGCATCTTCTTCATCGTGCTGATGAGCATCGACAGGTACTTGGCGATCGTCCACGCCGTGTTCGCTCTGAGGATTCGAACCAAGGCCTACGGGATGCTCGCCAGCCTGGTCATGTGGATCTTCGCCTTTTTGGCCTCGTTCCCCGAGCTGCTGAACCTCAAAACGAAGAAGGAAAGTAACGAGACGCTCTGCGTCGCCTACCAGGTAGATAGACACCACAATTATAAAAGGATGCTAGGTTTCTTCAAAATAAACATCCTAGGCCTCCTCATCCCGCTGGCCATCACCATCTTTTGCTACTCCATGGTGCTGCGGAAGCTCCTCACGGTCCGTTCCAACAAGAAGCAGGCCATCCGCCTGGTGATCGTGGTCATCGTGGTGTTCTTCTGCTGCTGGACGCCGTACAACATCGCCATCTTCCTCAACGGGCTGGAGATTAGCCAAACCTTAGAGGTTACTTGCGAGCTGAGCAAGTCGATTCGTCTGGCGGTGCAGGTGACCGAAGCCATGGCGTACTCGCACAGCTGCCTCAACCCCTTCCTCTACGTCTTCGTGGGCCAGAAGTTCAAGAGGAACCTCATCAGGCTCCTGAGAAGGACGCCGTACAGACGACTGCAGATCCTGAAGAACTACATGACCCAGACCACCGTGTCCATGCACTCCCAGACCACCAGCGTGGACGAGCGCTCCATCGCCCTCTGAATCGGGTGCCCTTTCAGATTCGTCTTCGCCCGCCTGGACGTCCCGGTGTCTCACACGTCTTACCTTTGGTGTGTTTTTCCTAAATGATGAGAGACTTTGGCTCTTTTTAGCAGAAAAAAAAACCCAATTACAGTCGAATCCGGTTAATAGGACCACTGGTTAATGGGACCAGCCGCTTATTCGGACCAAATCCTAAAGTACCAAAACAAATCCTATTATATACGTGTAATGTTA
>JAVSBV010113760.1:0-20895 GCA_033117975.1 Parotocinclus spilosoma
TGGACTGTGGGAGGAAACCGGAGTACCCGGAGTAAACCCATGCAGACACGGGGAGGACATGCAGACTCCACACAGAACGGACCCAGGTCTTTCCACCCTGGGATTGAACCCGTGACCTTCTTATTGTGAGGCAGCAGTGCTACCCACCGAGCCACCCGCTGGTGTACAGAATATACAGTGGGGAAAATAAGTATTTGATGCCGATTTAGCAAGTTTTTGCACCTAAAAGGAATGACAGGGCTGTAATTTTTGTTGTAGATAGATTTCAACCGTAAAATACAATATAAAAAATTCAGAAAATCACACTGTATGACTTTTAAATAATTAATTTGGATTTTATTGCTAAAATAAGTATTTGCTCACCTACCAACCAGCAAGAATTCTGACCCTCACAGATCTGTTATTGAACAATTGTGTTTGCCCTTTTTAAATTAATGACAACAGTAACGAATAAAATCACCCTGATCAAAAGTTTACTTACCCTGGTTCTTAATAATTCAATGACAGCTTGAAGTCTTTTGTGATAGTTGTGAATGAGGCCCTTAATTTTCTCAGATGGTGAAGCTGCCCATTCTTCTTGGCAAAATGCCTCCAGTTCCTGTAAATTCTCGGGCTGTTTTGCATGAACTGCATGTTTGAGATCTCCCTAAAGTGGGTGAATGATATTGAGGTCAGGAGACTGAGATGGCCACTCCAGAACATTCACTTTTCTCTGCTGTAGCCAATGACAGGTCGTCTTGTCCTTGTGTTTTGGATCGTTGTAATGTTGGAACATCCAAGTGTGTGCAAATGAGTGCAAATTTTCCTCCATCATGTCCAAGACCAAAAAAACAGGACAAAATTCTAGACCTGCAAGTTGACTGTCAGTCTTCCTCAGTCTGGGGCTCCATGCAAGACATCATCTCATGGGACAAGTATGATTCTGAGAAAGGTCAGGAATCAGCCCAGAACTACACAGTAGAACCTGGTCAATGTCTTGGAGAGAGCTGAGACCACAGTCTCAAAGATGACACACTACGCCATCATGGATTAAAATCCTGCAGGGCACACAAGGTCCTCCCTGCTCACGCCATTTAAATGTCCAGGCCCGCTTGAAGCTCGATTCAACCATATGGATGATCCAAATGAGGTATTGGAGAAGGCCATATGGTCAGATGAGACCAAAACAGAGCTTGTTTGGAGGAAGAATAAGGTTGAGAACACCATCCCAACCATGAAGCGTAGGGGTTGAAACATCATACTTTGGGGGTGCTTTTATGTGAAGGGGACAGGACAACTATACCGTATTGAAGGGAACGATGGGGTCATGTATCGAGAGATTTTGTCCAACAACCTCCTTCCCTCAGTAAGAGCATTAAAGAAGGGTCATGACTGGGTCTTCCAGTATTACAAAGACTCACATAGCCAGGGCAACTAAGGAGTTGCTCCATGAGAATAATTTGAAGGTCTTGGGGTGGCCTAGCCAGTCTCCAGACCTGAACCCAGTAAAATATTTTTGGAGGGAGCTGATACTCAATGTTGGCTAGTGACAGCCGGGAAACCTGAAAGATCTGGAGAAGATCTGTATGGAGGAGTGTGTAAACTTGGTCAAGAAATACAGGAAACATCTGACCTTGTGTTATGCAATAAAATGCAAATTAATTATTTAAAAATCATACAATGTGATTTTTCTGGATTATTTTTTTTATTCTGTCTCTCATAGTTGAAATGTACCTATGATAAAATTACAGATCTCTTAAATACTTATTTTTCCCACTGTAGGTGGGCATCCACTTGGCATCCACTTTTGGGATCTGCATCTACCTCCAGGCAGATGTGGCTGCCCTCAGGCATGTTTCATATGACTTTGATTGAACTGCAGTAGTCAACTTCATGTCTTTGAGTAAGCCCTCTAGCTATCATCCACCCACATGGATATCTGTTGTTAGAGGTTTTTTTAATAGTATTCTTTAATGTTCAGCGTCAGTGGCAATTCAACAACAGACACAAGGTTACATCAGCACGCAAGGTTATAACGTGCATATACTGTATATCCAGTGGAGTAAATAATTATTTGATTTTGTGAATTTGCCCACTGAGAAAGAAATTAATAGTCTATAATTTTAATGTTAGATTTATTTCAACAGAGAGAACATCAAAAAGAAAATCCAGAAAACCACTTTATATATAAAAGACAAACTTATTTGTATTTCATTGAGTGAAATAAGTATTTGATCCAGTAGCAAAACAAGACACAAAACCCTTCTTGGCAAGCACGGAGGTCAAAAATTCCTTGTAGTTAATGACCAGGTTTGCGCAAATATCAGGAGGAATTTTGGTGCACAACTCTTTGCAGATAATCTCTAAATCATTAAGGTTAGTAGGTTGTCGCTTGGCAACTTGAAGCTTTGGCTGCCTCCACATGTTTTCTCTAAGATTAAGGTCTGGAGATCGGCCACTGCATGATCAAAATGTTTCTTCTTATTAATGTTAATTCTTCTTGAACTCCTGCTGCCTTGTCTGTATGTTCTTTGGTTATTGTCACACTGAAAGACCCATTCATGACCCACTTTCAGTGTCCTGTTGAAGTTAAGGAGGTTTTCACTCAGGATTTTACGAAACATGGTCCCGTCCTTCTTCCTATTCTTCCTAAATTCCCCAAAGCATGTATCCGCCTCCATGCTGGATGGTGGGGATGGTGTTCTGTGAGACATAGTCAGCATTTCTCTTCGTCCAAACACAGCAAGTTAAGTTGATGCAAAAGAGCTCAATTTTGGTCTCATCTGACCACAGCACCTTCTCCCAAGCACTCTCTGAATCATTCAGGTGTGCATTGGCAAACATCAGATGGGCCTGTTTGAGCAGGGGGACCTTGCGGGCATTGCCGGATTTTAATCCATTACGGCTTAGTGCGTTACTAGTGTTTTTGCTTGTGGTCCCAGATGCCTTAACAAACTCCCTCAGTGTAGTTGTAGGCTGATCGCTCACCATTGTCATGATCATTGATACCCCACAATTTGTCATCTTGCATGGAACCCCAGAACGAGGTCAATGGTTATTTTGTGTTTCTTCAATTTTTGCACAATTGCACGTCTCCTTCTCACCCAGTGGCTTGCTTATTGTTTTGTAGCCCGTTCCAGTCTTGTGCAGGTCTGCAATCTTGTCCCTGACATCCTTAGACAGCTCTTTGGTCTTGCACATGGTGCAGAGGTCTGATTAATTGATTAATTCTTTTTAATTATTTTATACAGGTGACAAGTTGAGATAGGTGCCTTTAATGCAGGTGATAAGTTAAAATTAGGGGTATCTAACTGGTCTAGCCTAGACCACTCTAGGAACTTGAAATGCTTCTTATGGAGCCACTCCTTAGTTGCCCTGGCTGTGTGTTTCGGGTCATTGTCATGCTGGAAGACCCAGCCACAACCCATCTTCAATGCTCTTGCTGATAGAAGGAGGCTGCTGGCCAAAATCTCACGTTACATGACCCCATTCGTCCTCCCTTCAATACGGTGCAGTCATCCTGTCCCTTTTGCAGAAAAGGACCCCCATGGTATGATGTTTTTACCCCAAATACTTATTTTATACATTTATTTTTTATTTTTTTTTCAAAGCTATACAATGTGATTTTCTGGATTTGCTGTCTCTCACAGCTGAAGTGTACCTCTAAGTTTCCGATAAAAGTTACAGATCTCGCCATTTTTTAGGTGGAAAAACAGTGTATTAAATACTTATTTTACTCACCATGTGTATATATGACAGAGAGAGCTGAAGCTATACTTACTGTTGCACAGCAGGTTGTGACTCTTTGCTATTACATGAACCTCCGGCCCTACCCAAGCAGGGCCTACCGGCACCTGGTTTTAGGTTCCTTGCTCTGCAGGGTGTGCCATGGGTAATGATATTGGAAAGAATGCACTGAAATTATGCTGTTCTGCACATTCTTCTACACAGGCCCCAAACAAATAAAAGAGGGTGCTATTTTCCTAGGTGACTTTCAAACAGAACACACCCGAAGTGTATAGCTGATACTTTATAGTGGATAGTGATACCTGTTAGACTCTGGTGCTTCAAGATTCATTTTCTACCAGTTAACAACAAGGAAGTGCAAGATAGCTGTAGAAATTGCTACAACTAAACACAAATTAAGAGAGGCACAACTCAATATACATTTAGCAGACATTGACTGGTCTTAAAAACATGTGTACACATACAATCATACCCTGTAATACGAAACATACCTTGGAAGACAAATATCTGGTTAATTGGGGCCAGTTGGGAAAATCCCCCCCAAAAAGCCACTTTATTAGTTAATTCTGTTGAACTGCCTGTTAATACACATAATCAGCCAATAACATGGAAAGCATTTAATCAGATGACCTGCTTCAGTTGAAACCGAACATCAGAATGTGCATAACGTGATGTGTAATGTGGCATGGTTGTTGGTGCTAGACGGGCTGGTTTTATTTAGTATTCAGAACTGCCGATCAGCTGGGAATTTAATGCACAGCCATCTCTAGGATTTACAGAATATGTTCCAAAAAAGTAAAAACATCCAGTGAGTGTCAATTATTTGGGTCAGAATGCCTATTTGATGCATGACATCATAGGAGAATGGGCAGACTGGTTCGAGCTGATAGAAAAGCAACAGTAACTCACATAATCACTTGTTACAACAAGGTTACCTTGATGCAGATGTGCTACAGTAGCAAATGACCATACTGAGTGCTTGTCATCTTAGAACAGGCAGCTGAGGCTACAGTTCACATGGGCATATCAAAAGTGAAGCAATAATAGCCAATAGAAGATAGAATAGAAAAAAATAATTGCCTGATCTTCGGATGGTAGGGTCAAAATTTGGCACAAAAAACATGAAAGCATGGGACCATCCTGCCATGTATCAGTGGATCAGGCTGCTTGTGGTGGTGTAATGGTTTGGGGGCTATTTTCTTTGCACACTTGGATTCTCTTAATACCAACCTAACATCGTTTTAAAAACGCAGGCTATCTGATTATTGTTGCTGACCATGTCCTTCCCTACATTAACACTATACTTATTTTCCATGTCATGTCATAAAGCTGAAATGATCTCAAACTGTTTTCTTGAACGTGACAGTAAGTTCATTGTATTCAAATGGCTTCCACAGCCAACAGATCTCAATACAGTAGAGCACCTTTGGGATGTAGTGTAAATGGAGATTTGCATCATGTATGTGCAGATGACAAATTTGCAGCATCTGTGTAAAGCTATAATGCCAATTTGGACAGAAATCTCGGAGGGATGTTTCGGTCACCTTGTTGAATCGATGCTGGGAAGAAATAAAGCAGTCCTAAAGGCAAAAGGGGAACAACCCAATACTAGCAAGATGTACCTAAGGCCAGAATTTTTTTATTGCTTGTTTCGTGGATCTGCCGACGATCATATTGGAAGAATTAAAACAAAAAAAAATTATAATTTTTTTGTTATTTCGAGGATCCGCTGCGGATTTCCTCCCTCCTCAGTAGATTTTTAAGTAGGGACATCTGAGGAACAAGCAATTAAAAAAAATCTGGTCTAATATCTAATATGTGTTATGAGAAAGTCCATACTTTTGGCATCTTCAAACTTATTCATACTTTTAGTCATTTCAGCTTATTTGACTGTCATAAGAGACTTAAGCATAGGAGGGCTTTTTTTCACCTGTGTGTATGTGCGTGTGCACAAGTTTCAAGCCCATAGAAAAAAAACATTTCTAGTAAATGTTTCTTGCTCCACATCCATATTGTGACATTCCAACGTGTTTACATAATGACGTAATGGATTTACACGGAGTATGGCATGCATCCAGTACGTGACTCATAGGCAGAGCAACAAATATGGCAGAAAGTGGTTCTGCCGTGGGGGAGATTTTAGTTGTGTGAAGGTGCTTTTGGTACAAAATATCAGATATACAGCAAACTACAGTCAAATGTAATCTATGCAAAAGTTTGTAACAACAAAAGGGAGAAACATCTAATCTGTTTCACCACCTCAAGCAGAAGCACACAGATTACGAGGAAAGTAAAAAATACCACGAGGTGATGTATTTTAAAGCATAAAATATATTTAGTTGCAATTGTTTATTATTGAAATATATTGCAAAATATCGTTATCGCAAACATACGATTAAATATTGTTAAATTATTTTAGGGTCATATCGCCCACCCCTACTATAGGTTCATGAGTGTAAATAAAATCAATAAAATCTGCTGCCGCACATTGAGCTTCTTCACTAATTTATTATTTAATTCACTTTTTCACTTTATAACTTAATCATTTCCAAGTTAGTTACACTTTCTGCTTTCCCAGGCTTCATTTCCAGCTTGTCATTCGTTATTTTTTGAAGCGGGATTAAAATACCTTCATACGTTATAGTTGATGCCACCATCTAACTCCTACCTCTAAGCCATGGGATTTCTATAAGTATATGCTATTAGATAAACTTGACTCAATAAACTTGACTGCTTGAATGCTTATGGTCTTGTTGAGTGTTACATGGGTGAGCTGCTTAGCAGCTCCTTCATGTCTTGATTGTAAGTGGCTCTAATTTTGGAAATGCCAAACAATGTAAACTAAGTAAATGTACTCCACACTATGTGCACATAAACTCTCTCTGATTGATTATAATATGGATTATTATATTGTTCTAGTTTTGATTTCATATTCATTATTTAATTTCTCCTCAGCATCAATGGCTATTCTTTACAGGAGGAATGATAAATCGATAATAGTCAGACACAATCATACTGGGGGCAATTTAGAGCTATCAGTTAACCCACCGCGTGTCTTTGGAATGTGAGAGGATAGTGGAAAACAGAGAAAATAGAGGGGGCACATGGTAGGGGACATAGAGAGGACATGGAAACCGCACATAGGTGCAGTGTGTGAACAAGATCAAACCTTGGGCCCTTATTCTCTAAATTCATAAGTAAGATTGTTGAGTTTAACTTGTTACATTTGTAAAGATTGAATTTGATATAATAATCTAACAAGCATACTCCCAAGTCTTCAAAACACACATCTGAAGCTACATATACTTTAGAATATTACCATGTATTCATTTTGATCCTCAGAAGCATCTTTGCTAATTTTTTTCCCCCTATTTTTATTAAAAGTGTTTATGAGACTGTGTGTGTGTGTGTGGCATTTTGTCGCTTTCACTTTTCCTACTTACTTCTCTGGGAGACTTTTTGTTGGATGGCAGAAGCTCAGTGAGCTGTCACTTCTGCTGTCAGACAGGCCTCTGTTTTTTGTATCTTGTTGCTGTCAGCCTTTCACATTTTTCTCTTCAATGTTTCTTCTTTTTTTGCCGTCCTCCATCTGTTCTCTTTTTTGTTAGACTGAACACTTAATCTAAACCCCACTAGGAGGCTATTTTATCACATATAGTAGGTTTATAATAATGCTTTGTTACAATTGATTTCTTGCTCCATTGTCCTTGGTTTCTGGTCTTTTTGACATTGCTTTAATTTTGAACTTGATCCATCATCCTTTCACACACTGGTTCTTGTTTGTATCCATGCAGGTGCTCGAAGTTCCCTCCGGGAAAACTTTAGCAACTCTCCCTGGTCACACCAAAACTGTGCACCACTGCCTCTTCACTGATGATGGACAAACACTAATCACATCGTCAGAAGATGCTACAATCAGGGTAATTTCTCTATAGTAATATTATACATTATATTATCCTTACATAAGCTATGAGGATTATATAGTCCCAAAATACATCGATATTTAGTTATAACCAAATATTATTATAAGTACGGCAAGGTGTGTAATAAAAGATTTAAGCTAAAATTGTACTACAAAATCAAGCGTAGTTACATTCCTACAACTTTAAATCAGAAAAAGTTGGGACAGTATGGGAAATGCATATTAAAAACAGACAGTGTCTCTGTTTATGTTTACTTAATCGCAGACAGTAGAAACCTGAGATATTTCATGTTTTGTCTGATCATCCTCATTTCATTTATTCATAACATCCATTCCGATAAATCAATTAACACCATAAGGTTGCCATTCCTTTTCACCACACTTTTGGCAGATGTTTTGGCACAGAGAATGACAAACAATTTAGTTTTTCATGTGTATTTTTTGTCATTTTAATGTACACTGGAATAATTTTAACAAATTGTTTAAAATCAGGAATGAATCATATGTCTTAGTGCTGCTGAAGCTGTCTAACATGCACAATTTAGAGAGTTGGGTTTGTTTCCACTTAAAATGCCCCTAGACAAGAGTGTATATTTGTGAAAGTTGAGTTCAAACTTGCCCAAATACTCACACCACAGATATACTCTTAACAGGGCTTGAGTTAAAAACATAACATATATGGACGTGCCTTAACAGAAACCCATTAACCCATATATTTGTGAGAATGCATGTACTAGCAATAAAATGTAATCTCTCTATCCAGGTGTGGAGATGGAAGAAAGAAGAGTGTCTAATTTTAGAAGGGCATAAGGAAGCAGTCAGGAAGTTTCATCTTCTTGACTCTTCATCTTCTTCATCTGCACTGTTATCATGGTCGTTTGATGGTACTGTAAAGGTAATTATCAACACTGCTACTTATCCACTAAGTAAATGCTTATTTAGTAGCAGACAACAGGATTAAATATTTCACCCATGTATGGTAAAGTGTATGGCTGTATTTTTTTTTCTTTTTGTACAGATTTTTTAAGTTTATAGATTAACATATATTTTAATTAGTTGTAAGTCTTACTTAAATCTTATTTATTTGGCTTCTTTAACGGTGCTATCGGCATCAGCGGCCATGTAAGCGACACACACAAGATTATATCCATACACAAGTTCATCTCAACACCAGTCACATATATATATATATACACACACAAGTCAATGCCAATTTGGAGTAATCAATTAACCTAACATGCATGTCTTTGGACTGTGGGAGGAAACCGGACTACCTGGAGTAAGCCCAAGCAGACACGGGGAGGACATGCAGACTCCACACAGAAAGGACCCAGGTCTCTTCAACCTGGGATTGAACCCGGGACCTTCTTATTGTGAGGCAGCGATGCTACCCACGGAGCCACCGTGCTGCATACACATCCAAATCAGATCAGGGGATCCAAATCAACAGAGATTCATAAATAGATACAAATTAAATCACCCACTTAATGGTCCCATAAACAAGATGTGAATAAAAGTACAGATCACATTAAATAAACTGCATGCATGACCCTGTTTAGACCAAATAGAAGTTGTTATCCCTGCTAGACCCAGTCAGGATCGCATGGCAGTCTTGAAGCCTATCCCTGGAGAACTCGGGACATGGGCTTAAATGTGCCCAAAATGGGACGCTACCCCATCCCAGGCCAGGCAGCAAATAGATACTCCATGAGACACTGTAATTTGACCCGATACCTAACCAGTCTAGACTATGGGACTGCTGTCCGACCTTACCACGTAGAAGCAGTAGGCCAAATGTACAGAAGTACGAGCCAGAAGTGGATCAGTCTGGCCTGTAAATTTGTATCAGATTATTTGACTGCAGCTGGACTCAAACCAATAGTGGCTTAAACCATAACGGGCTCTGTAAATAAGTCTCAACTCAACTAATCATCTCACCTACCAAATCCTCCTGGGGTCTCTAGCCGCTCAAAGTACAGCCAGGAGACATAGTCCCTCCAGAGGCTTGTGGGCCTACTCTGGGGCCTTCCCTTCAAGTTGTCCGTGCATGGCACACATCCAGCAGGAGGCATCCTTATCAGATGTCAGAACCATCTCAACTGGCTCCTTACCTGATAAGAGTATGCCCAGCAACTTCAATTTGGGTTATAGTGGCCTAGCATCCACCTCTGCCAAGCTCTCCCTGTATAGTCTTTGAGCAAGCCCCAACTGTTGGGCTGTAAAAATATATCAGTTATAAGTCAATCTGGATAAGGGTGTCTGATAATGATTAATTGTAAATGTAAGGGGAAATGACCAAAGTACAAGGGAGAAATCGCACACTTTTAAACAACACGTTTGTTCGACGGCACTAAGAACTGGCAAATGGCACATACCCAACATGGGAGGAAAATTTCCACTGGCAAACAGAAAACATAATGATTCAGACCTCCACAATCTCAGCAAGCAATTGAAGTGAACCAGTCATGTAGAGCCAAGGAAAAACACACTCCATTTTCCTCTGATTGTGACCTTAAATCTAATTATGCTGCAACAATGTTTAAAAAATATACCTAATAAGTTTCACAAAACAATTTGGCAACTGACTGATGGGAGAAGAGCAGAGCGGGAATTTCAACACCGCAGAGTGTGACTGGAACATATTGGAAGAAGACCCCCCCCCTCCCTCACCTCTTCCCCCGCATTCATTGCCTCTCTTGCGTTATGAATTTTTATGACTTTGCGCCGGTGTGCCAACTCCGGTCCGTATTCAGGGGCCCTGCATGCGGGGAGCTGGGTCCAAAAGAAGAGTGCTTTCCTGCTGCAGAGTGTTTTCTTTAAAGTCGACCCGGAGAGTATTCCGACGATTTCTTCTGATGGCCAGTCTACAGCATAGTTCAAATAGGCCTGCTTTAACAGTGCACATATGGTTTCTCTTGTGCACAGCAATTTTGGAGGGGTACAAAAATGCAGCCACCAAGATGCACAGAGCAGCATGGCTTTGGTTAGAGGGTATCGCTGAGGGAGGCCCGGACCTGAAACTGTGAATAAATGGAGCCCAAAGCGCCTCCATCCTCCGGTCCCTCTGAACATAATAAACCGTATTAACCACAAGCTTCATACGGCGCATTCGCTACACAGAGTGACAGCTCCACAAAACATCTCCGGGCCAGCACTCAATGTTTATGTGCCACAGATTTCTGAATGGAACAGATGTATTTAAATTATTTATACCATATTTATATAATATTTCACCCAAAGTGGCTAATGTGGCTGACAGTGAATGAAAGCTTGTGGTGACCTTGTAGTGTGATCTCACTTACATGATCTAAAGCAGCTCTAACGAACTTTTTGGGAAACTACAGATGCTCTGATTCAATTTTTCCAAATTTCCAAAGTACATGCCAGTACCAATGCTGATTTGATACTATCGTCCACCAAGTAACCGAGCAGACTCAATCAAGTTTGGAAAACATGTCAAAGGCATCACGGTTGCTTGGTCTAACCTTGTTTGTATCCTATGTTCACATAGATTATCTGCATTAATCCACATCACAGCTCGAAATGCGTCAGCGAACTTGATTGGAAAATGTAGTCAGATCCAATCCAGTACAGATGTTGCATTTTTGGCCAATATTACCCCGAAACTCTTACATCTACTGGCGAATACGTAGACGCGGCTCATATGGTTACTACTCTTTATCTTATCACTGTAAAAGTAAATACTGAAAAGGTAGGAAATAAATTGGTTAGTCACGGTCCTGCCTGGGGAGTCCCACATAAATGCATTTCATATATTTACAAAAGTTGAATCTGCCTTTGGTTAGAGCTGCTTCTAATGTTCTGCCTTGTCTTTCGCTGATTTATTCTCTCAAACTCCACATTCCCCCATCACAGCGAGTAGGCGTTCTGAGTGTAACTTCTTCCATTTGCACGCATAATTTTAGAGCTCTCACGGTAACCATAATACCTTAAAACCGTGGGATACGAAACAATACTTGCAACCCTTTTATAGTCATCAATGTGGGGATCTCCAGTGTTCAAATTTATAAACCGCTAAACTAATAATAAAGTGACAATGGCTATTAGGAAATGAAAACTCTTTTGTAATCTTTTTTATAAATCTGTTTGTAATAACAGTTGCTTCATATAGGGTTCATTTCACAGTGTAGATGTATGTAATCATTTCAGGTTTTTTTCGGACCACGTTTAACTACCAACGTATGAAAGCAGACATGAGTATGCACTGTTTAGTCTGAACACAGATCTGTTTTTTTATTTGCATCTTGTGTTGGTTTTATTTGAATGACGCATCAGTTTGTAGCTATTTACGACTCACATGAGCTGTTCGCTTATCTGTCACCGGATCATTGCACAACAACATTTTCACTGTCAATCCATACATACATCTGTTCTAACCTCCACTCTTTAAATTAAAAGATTTTAAATATAATTATTTATTGTCATTATTCGTACTTTTAAAGGCTGCGAAAGACTTTCTGGCTCACACAATTTTTGAGACTTTGACCAAAGGGTAAGGTAAGGGTAAGCCACGCAACTCTACTGTGCAAAAATCTTGCCACCACTAGTCTGACAATAATATAATGGCCATATAGAATTATCCTTCAGTCTCTTTATTAAAACGTAACCAGAATTACAGCAAATTTCTTGAAAGAAATTTTAAAAAGGGGGAAAAAAAATGCTTCAACAGGTTAACTACAATATTTAATGTGATCGCCCTTGAACATTAGCAGCATCTGGCAGCTCCATGCCAAGCTGAACCGTTTACATTCCCGTGAAGTTTTATCCGAAATGGTCGTTTTGGAAGTGGAGCATCCAAGAAACCATTCTTTCTGAAAGGGAACAGGGTTCTTGTTAAGGCTCTGTTCTAGTAATTATCCTCCCCCCCTCAAAACAGTCTCTCCACCTGCCCTGGTCTGGGTCACAAGGTCTCTAGTGCCTATCCCTGGAGAACACGGTTTGCAGGTGTAGGCGTGCTGAGGTGGAGTCACTGAAATACATCCAGCTGTAATTATTCACTTCATGATAGGAGCAAGGTTACATCAATACAAATTAGACACACTCATACCAGGACAATTTAGAGTTAGCAATTGAAGTAGTCTTTGCATGCCCTCCCTGTGTCCGTGTGGGTTTATTCAAGGGTTTTTTACGCCCACTTTGCAAAGTCTGAGATCAGAAATGAATCAGGGACCACTGAAGCTGAGGCGACTACGCTAACTGCTGCCTGCTATCCAAACTGTCACAATCTACAGACCATAACTTTAACATTCAGTTGTTCATGGTCTGCATTCCATTATGCCCCCAATTACTTATGTTGGCACCACAGATGCAGGGCAAAAAGCAACAGCAGCATACACAATAGCCTGTTTCACACACAAACTCAAGAGGGATTCACTGTAAAGCAGAAGGGAGAAGACCAGGGTTGGGCAATTGTAATATATTTTCAAAAATTCTTCAATAAATCACTATTTACCCAACTTATTTTTCCCAACCGCAGCTTTTGTAACCTAGCATGACACAAAACAGAAAAGTACCAAGGGTAAGCAGTAAATAAAATACTGGGTTCAGACAGAAGGTTTTCATTCTCTTGCTGAATAGCCACGTATCGTTTTTTTTCAAATAATATTTTCTTTCTGTCAATACTGGTATGTCTTTTAGATATACAGTATTGAGCAAAGACCTTTGGCCACCACTAGAATTGATATATCATTGTTCTAGCAATAGTATAATGACCATATACAACTATTTCTCAGTCTTTTTATTAGAGTACAACCAGAAAATACAGGAAATTGGTAAAAAAAAAAAAAAAAAGATTCTTTAGGCTAAAGTGAAAAGTATTTAGTGTGATCTTCCCTTAAACTTGAGCAATATCAGCATCTGGCAGCTTCATCGGGTTGCCAAGTTTACCCTGCTACAGTCCAAAGAAGCTTGATCAGGAATGTTTATTTTGGAAGGGTAGCGGCCAAGAAACCACTTTTAATAAAGGGGAAAAGGGGAAAAAGGTTAAGATATGCTAATGCTCACAAATATTTGAATTAAGATCAGTGGACAGAAGAGTTTCATGGACTGATGAATCCAAGTTTAAAACATTTGGGTCCAATTGTTGACAATATGTTAATTATGGTCTATAAACCAATGTAAACCAGCAAATTTAATGGTGGACTTTTACACAATACTGTACATATCATTTTATCGTTTTTAATCACTGGAGTATTTCAGACCACAGATTTTCCCAATCTTGCTCATGTTATTCCAGTCCTAACACAACCACACTTACTCCAAAAAAGACTCTCGTGGTTAATATGACTACAAAATGAATTAGATGTCTAATACTCCAGGACATTTCTGAATGTGCCACTTAGTTATATTACCACAAATAAGTAGTGGCTGGAGGTTTGGATTGAAATTGAGTACTCTCTTATTTTCTGCTTTTTCCATACATCATTTGTTTAGTCATTAGTTTTGTTAATTAAAAGTTTACACTAATCAGCTACATTAAAACCATCTGCTTAACATTGTGTATACCCCCTAATGCCACCAGAGCTCTGACTGATCCATCATGACATGGACTCAACAGAACCTTGTTGTGGTATCTGGTACCAATGTGTCAGCAGCAGACATTGAAAGTCTTGTCAGTTACAAGGTGGGGCCTAAATGGATCAAACTCTTTAGTTAGAACATCCCATGGATGCTAGACAACAATTTTAATAGGTCTTAGAACTGTGTTCCCTTTGTCACGTGTTCACACCACAGGATCTGGTGATTATTTGCAGTTCTCCTACAGTTTTCCTATGCAGTCGAGGCAGGGTCCTTACTCTGGGTGACACAAAATGTGATGACTGGTCCAGACATGGTGATGTAAGTGTATAGAGATTGTCCAGATGCAACAGCCTGTGTTGAGCTCAAATACCAGATTAAACATACTTGTACTCTGTAGCCATTTGAACAACATATTTTAGTGCCCAAAAACGAAAAACACACTAACGGGCCGACAGTGAAGTCCAGGCTTTAGTGACCCTATATACCACAAAGGAGATACAACACGATTTTTAACTGTATGAGCAAAATTGGCGTAACTTAGTTCACTTGAACACCACACAGCATTCCTACTGGGGTTGTGGATGGAAATTGAGTTATTGGGGACGCTATGTGAGGCCGAGGGAGGACCCTGATAATTCCCTAGAACTGTTTGGTAGGAAAATAGCTATTGAGATCTGGAAAATTTTAGGTCAACACCTTGAACTTTCTGTCAAAACTACAGGAGATCAGCCGTTAAAAGCCGAACAATCAGTATTGCGACGGTGAAATGAACAGAGATCTCTTTTTTTCCATTCTAATGGCTGACGTGAACTTTACCTAAAGCTGCTGATCTATATCCGCATAATTCTACACCCTGTACTGCTGCCACACTATTGGCTGATTAGATAACTGCATAAATGCGAAGATGTTCCTAATGGCGTGCTCAACATTGATGCCCGCTCACCTACTCTTTAGTCTTCTTGCTGAGGAAGTGTCATGTGTACTCATGAACATTTTATGTCGTCCTGTAAATTGTATGTCGCATCACAGGCTTTACGTAGTACTTTTTTGATTAAAATCATTTCTCGCATATGAGCAATAGACAGTATCTGCAAGTCATCACTTCCACTAGAAGCGAGGGAATTAATTACATCACCTTTTAGCCTCTGACTCAACACACCTCCTTATTCACTCCTTAAACACTACCGTCACCATTACTCTGTCTTTTAAAAATATTTATCTCCTATTGCAATTAACAATCAGCGTTCCTAATCCATCTCTTATCTATTTCTCAACTTTGTGTCCTGCTCATATTTTGGCTCATAACAGCCTATTTTTTGATGTACTGCAGCCCCCAGGCAGTCCAGTTACATTCTAGACTTGATTCTACTTTGTTCTTCTTTGTGGTTCATTCCTGAGCTCCATGTCTTGGAGACCCACTGATAGGATTCTTAATAAAGTCGGGCCTTTACATTCACCCAATACCTTATTCAGACCATATGCTTAAATACAGTTTACTGTAGCTTTAAGCACCGCCCATGTTCAAGTCCTTTTTTCCCTACCATCAACCACCTTTAACCGTTTGCGCTGATCTACCTAGCTCTTGTAAGAAATGAGATCCCTTTTTTATGCAGTTTTCAAACATCAGCATTTTACCTCAGCGCCTGAACACTTGATTATAATGATCTCAATATTAAGGTTCAATGTCAAAACCGTCGGACTTTTCTCTCACCGAGTGTGGTTTAAATACCAAACTGAAAGGTCAAAATAAGGTCAAAGTTTTTAGTCTTGCTCACTACCCACAAACTACCATGGGAACTCTTTACCCCAAGTCTAGAAACGGGGCACTAAATCCTATCCAAAAAGAGCTGGTATGATAAGAAGTTTTTCTCTTTTAAAAACTGGAGCCATGCCTAATAGCCCGTTTAAGGTCATGATCATTTTAATAAATGATTTAACCCTGCTTTTTTTGACAAATACAGTGTGCAAGTGCATACACACGCTCGGTCGCTGTTACAGCACCTGGGGCTGATTTCCAGACTGGCTTCCCCTTACTCAGGTACAAGCCAAACTTATGCAACAGAACCTGAACCTGCATTTTGGGTATTGATAGGTCTTTGTTACGTGTTCACACCACAGAAACTGAAAACAATTTTAGTTGTGAGAATGCCGATGTTTAGGGCCTTTTTCCTACCTTCAGGTAGTGTCTTTTCTAGCGCACAGGAGCCTTCCACAGGATGCCAAAATGAGTCTCTTGCTGTCTTCAAGAGGTAACTAAAAACTCACCTCTTCACTTAGCAGAGAAATGCACAGACAAATAGACCGACAGCGTCCAGGCTATAATCTATCTATATGCGACCGAGGAATGCAACATGAATAAGTTGTCCAAACAATATTTGTGCTCCTCATATCATTGTAGGAACATATGTAGTCCTCGAGAGAGCTTCACAGAGGGTAGAGCATCCAATTTTTTTATTTTTTTTTAACAGCTGCACCATCTGAGCTTCTCCAAGGTCCAAGTCACTCCAGGAATCGGGTTCATGTGAGATTTCTGCACAGTTGGAATATAAATTGTAAAACTTTCAATTGTAATTGTAAACATGTTGCACACTCAATACAAGACCATCACATCCATTTTAGCAGTCAGAACATCCCAGACCTCTTCTTATTTCGTAACAGGAACACCTGACTTTGGAGAAGTCCTTAGCCAGGGGATTGACAGACTTTTGTTGTCTGGTGTGGATCAGTCTGTTTAACACATGCAGATGCTTGTTTGAATCAGTTCAGCAAATGAACTGCTCTCTTATCATGGCTTGGATCAAGATCTGAAACTTTGACATGAAGGCAGAACTCCAGGTCATTCCAAAAGGACTCCTAACATTTTGTTGCCGACGTGCATGTCATTACTCAGCAAGCGAATGTGGACACAGGTGAAGTCATTTCTTCCACGTCCATGTTAAAAATTTGAAATGCTGTCCCAAATGCCATGCTGCAGCCAACGACAAAGCTGTGATACCAGATTCTATTTTCTCCTTCATCTGCAACGACTCCACCCGAAAACCTCTTTTACTTGGATACTTGCGTTCTTTCCAGCTAGCTGGGCGATTAAAATGCCAAACAGAGGTTTTTTAGCTCCCTAGATTGTTCTAAACCTGACCACAAACCAAGAACTTTGTCATGTCTCATAAAGGAAGATTTGGAGTACAAATGTCCTATAAAGTTATATGACAAGGTCATTCCACTCCATCATGCTCCAGGCTTGGTCTTCATTTAACCGCTTGCCATAAACACAGTGAGTAAGGACTAGGACAAAAGAAAAGGAACTACAAACAAAAACAGTTTGTGACTAATGGATCATACAAGGACTACGATGGCTTACAAGGTAAGGTAACGTATGTGAGTACCAGTGGTGAAAAAAGTGCACAAACTACTTGAGTTAAAGCAAATCTACCCAAGGTAGAAAATTACACAAGTAAAAGCAGTTCTCCCTTTTAGACATCCTCTTGAGTAAAAGTACTAAAGTATACACATTGACTAAAAAATAACACATTATATATCCTCAAATAGAATTGTTGGATTGTAGCAACTCATGTATCTGCGGTAGCCTATCGGTAAAGGTACTGGGCTCTGGATCTGATGGTCCAAATGGGTTCAAATCACACCTCTGCCAAGCTGCCACAGTTGGGTCCTTCAGCAAGGCCCTTAATCCACCATTGCTTGAATTTTAAGACTGTATGACTTGTAAGTTGCTCTGGATAAGGGCGTCTGCTAAATGCAGTAAATGTAAATGTAGTCAAATGTAGTCTTAAGTATACATGTGAAAAAATCAATTTCAAATCCCATTTTATCAAGCTGCTCCTGTTGAGCCCTCTAGAAAGGCCCTTAACCCTCTGGTCCTATGGATAAATGCTGCAAATACAAAATATAACATGGCCAAAACAGGGAGTGATTATACTGTATATCAAATTCATGCTCCTAAATATCTGTTCAATTCAGAGCTTTTTTGGCAGCAGTGACTGATCCTTCCCATTAGCAACTCTAAGACTTTCAATAACAGTTTAAATGACAGATTCCCTCAAATAGTAAAATAGAATTACCCGGTCATTACACTGCCACTTCTACAAAATATCTTCAAAGATTTCCACTGGTTGTGGTTCAGCTGTTAGACTTTTACAACACATGTTCAATCTTTTAATCACCATCAAGTCACCACAAGATGATTTATAGATGATCGCTGAGGCTTTGCTCAATGGTGCCATCTATCAGTGGTAATCTAGACTCAACACATAGCTGAATAATTGTCATTAACAGAGCATATTTTAGGTTAATTTTAAAGCCATAAACATATATTACGAGCCAGGAGTGACTGGGACTACACAGCTGGCGTTTACTAGCACATAGTCTTGAGTGATAATCCACAGAAATCATGACATCACAGCCAAAAAAAAAAAGAGAAAGTGGGAGTGAGCTAAGTGTTTTCAGATGGCTGTTTTTGAGACATTAAACACAGAGCATGTGGGGCTTCTTGGGCTGTCAACCCCCGGATCTCACACACAGGGCACTGTCGTCACATGGCTGACGGAAAACGCGCTCAGGAGGCTCTGATGCTTTGATGCACCATCACCCCGTCTTAGAGTTCTCCAGCTTCCTGGCATCACTCATTCCATGTAAACCCCAAAACAAAATAGCAGATCTTTAAACGATGAGTGATACGGTAATGGAGCAGACAAACAAGGAGGAGAAATGCACGGGAGAGGCCGACCATCACGATGCAGCCCTGCCTCCACCAATAAAGCACAATATGGGTCTCAGGGATAACGCCCCCCCCCCTTTAACCCAAAGGTTTTTTTGTTTTTTTTTGTTTTGAGGAACAGTGCTAATCACTATTGTGGAGGCCTGGATAGTAAGTCATGTGCTCACAGGAGAAAATGCTTTCAGATTTACTGACATTCCTCAAGAAAGACCGATTTGGTTTTACCAGACATTTATCAAGTCCCAGAGTTTTAATAAGTGTGTTTAAATTAAATTAATAATCCAATTACTACGCAGTAGTCGGATTTCTGCTTTGCAAAAAATGTCAAAATATAATTTCAAATAATCAAACTCTTCATTTTCTTAAGAACATACTTAAATTCAAAATCAATTTTATTTGTCTAACACTTTTTTACAATGGTGCATTGTCTCAAAGAAGCTTCACAATATTATATTATCTTATCCCAAATTAAGAAAGCCTAGGGCGACAGTGGAAAGAAAAAAACTCCCTAAATATAGAAGGAAGAAACCTTATGAGATCAACGACTCAAATAGAGACCCATCTTCCTTTTCAATGTCTCCTTTAAAAAAATCCCTAGATCTCATGACGGAATTGCGCACTATATCTATGTATATATGAAAAACCTATATCTTTATCAGATTATGTATTCTGATTTCTAGATCGGAGCATGCAAACGAATGTAAACACACTCAATAATTGGTGTTCAAGCATATGCTTATTCTTTAAAATGGTCTTTTTACATTCCAAATACAAGTGTGAAGGCACAACACACATGGACACCTAGACACACATGAAGACCTTTCCTATATACAAAATGACCAATTTCCTTGTTCCACATGCATTTTCCAAACATACTGAAGTGTTTTTATTTAGGAGCACATTTCCCTTTTTCAAATATCACACACTAAATAAATCAGCGTGCCCCGAATATCAGGTTGCCATCTGCATGTTTATGAGACTGGGAGATACAATTCATGATTTAATTTCAGACATAACAAGGGTAAGAGCTGTTAGCCCCAAGACCTGAGCATCAATATCAAACCATGTCCATTAATATGACAACTGTGATGAGTCACTTCCATTTATCCACAGGGACAGTGGTAAAGATTGTTGTTTGCTGATAACATCTGGCTCACAATCTATATTGTAACACATCTCAAAAGTATTTGATTGGACAGACTTCACTACTTTAAACAGACCGGTTCATCTTTTCTACACCAAACTCAGTAAACCATTTCTTTATGGACCTTACTTTGTGCAGAGGGGCGTTGTTAAGTTGAAATGCGAAAAGAACATTTTACATACTTATCACAAAGCACAGAATCTTAGGTATGATGTCAGTGTATGCTGGAGCATTCAGATTTGAATTAAGAGGCCCACCCGAGCCATCAAAAACAGACCCAGACCATTAGTCCTTCTTAACCGGGTTCATGGTACTCAACTGAAGCATTCCTCAAGCATTTATCAGACCTAGATTTGTCTGTCAGACACCTTTATTTTATTATTATTTTAATTTATTTATAAACTAAACTAACTGAAACCTATGCAGGACAAAATAAGTTTTTTGAAATGGGAAGGTCCAGTCGATAGAGCCAGTGCAAAATAATACATTCAAAACTAAATACAAAGAAACAAATAAAAGTTCATAACTGGACACCGTCCTTACATAAATCCTAATCCACTGCATAAGGCTGTTGTTTATTCCACCAAATTACACAAGCTACTTAGTCCAAACGGCCTCACTGCTTGTATTGAGATGCATGTGCCATTTATGTATGATGCACTTTATGTGTGATGCACTTTGCTCGATAAGGTTATTATTAATTATTAAGGTAATTAGCCTATTTAACCTCTAAAACACCTTGGCAGATACATTAGCTGGTGTTGTACATCAAAAGTACTATTAAACACAAAGCTTTATTAAACCCATGCGGCATTAGATTGAGTGGACTGA